>JAQZBX010060429.1:0-17305 GCA_029593785.1 Cabassous unicinctus | reverse complement strand
CATATGGGAGGCCCGGGTTCGCGTCCCGAGTCCTCCTTGTGAGGGCACGCCAGCCTGAGTGGTGCGGTGGGCTGATACAGCAACCTCACGGCAGGAAGCGGGTGTGGTGCAATGGATAGAGCACCCGTTTACCATATGAGAGGCCCCGGGTTCGCTTCCCCGCGCCTCCTTGTGAGGGCAGGCCGGCTTGCGCGGCGCTGTGGGCTGATACGGCAAGACCTCACAGCAAGGGGGAGATAAGCAGACACAGAGAAGACACGCAGCGAATGGACACAGCAACACAAGCGGCAAGGGGGGGATAAATAAATAAAATAAATAAATCTTTAAAAAAAAAAATATTTCTGAGATGAGTAAAGTTTATCTTCATATTAAAAAAACTCACCACTGACTATGAAAAACAAAAAATGATTTTAATACATAATACATGTAAATACATAATGATGAAAAGATGAAACTCTAAGGGTTATGAGAAATCGCTAAAGTTTCAAGTGCATAAAAGAGAATAAAACTTTCACTACAAATCAATAACAATCACAATAGACTAGGATTCAAATCAGAGATTAGATTTTTACTTATATTTTGAATATGAAATATTTTACACATAAAAGCTATCCACTTCTCTGAATTGTATGCTTAACAATCACTTGTATATTTTATAATTTTACTATTCATGTTTGCTCCCCTGAGATATTCATATGTTGTATATATTTTTTAATTATACACAGATGGAATTGTTCTCTGTATATTTCTCTATGACCTGTTCTTTTCATATGCAAAATTCACCTTGAGATTAATTATATGTACATGTGTAACACAAATGGATTCCGTGAATGTAGTACAATTGATAAATCATTCTCACCGTCAGCAGATATCAGTATAGATACTGCCCTCTTTTGATTACTGTTTGCATGGTGTACATTTTTTGATTATTTTGCTTTGAATCTATCTGTTTCTTTGAATATAAGTGATGGCTCTTGCATATGTCATATTATTGTTTCTTGCTTATCAGTCTAACTTGAAAACACTGCCTTTGGTTGAAATTTTAGTCCACAGGCATTTAGCATAATTATTGCTATGTTTGAATTTATGTCTATGATTTGCTATTTTTTTTTATATTTTGCAAGTTTTTTGGTTCCTTTATTTTTCTTTTACTGCCTTGTTTTAAAAATATTTTTAGTACATCATTATTTTTAATTGTTGCTTTTCTAGTTATATTTTGGGTTATTTATAGTGCTTTCTCTAAAGATGAATTTATGCAACTTTTATTTTTCAATCAACTTCAACTTTGCACCAAAATAGCAGTGCCCCCAAATCCCTGTGCTATCACTACGGTGTGTAAATTTCAGCTATACGTGCTATAAATAAACTATACCATATTCCAATTTTTGCTTGAAGGAATCTCATGATTTTTTCAAAAAAACTAAGAAAAAACAAAATGTATGTATGTTTGTAAGTATGTATATGTATAAATACACACACAAACACAGTGTTTTATGTTATTTATATAATTACCATTGCCAATTTGTTTCATTCATTCTTATAGATTTCCTTCTAGTCAGAGTGACATGGTTTAGTATATTTTCAGGGCAAGTCTGCTAACAATGACTTCTCTCAATTTTTGTTTATATAGGAATCTCTTTATATAACCTTCATTTTGAAGGACAGTTTCACTGGATAAGGAATTCTTGGTTTACAGCTTTTTAAAAATCTTTCAACACTTGAATATGCCATTTCACTGAATCCTGCTCACCTGTGTTTCTGATGAGAAATCAGTCTTTAAATGCATTATTGTTCTCCTATATGTGATGAGTCATTTTCCCTTCCTGCTTTCAGTATATACTTTTTTTTTGCCTTTGTATTTCAACAATTTGACATATGTTAGGTTTGGCTTTATTCATTTTCATTGCATTTTGGCATCTTGGGCTTCTTGGATCTGTAAGTATGATTTAAATCAAACCAGGAAAATTTCTCTGCATTATATCTTCAAGTATTCTTTTCTGTCCTTTTTTCTGCTCCCCTTCCGAGATCCCCATTATACTTATGTTGGAACATTTGATATTACTTCACAGGTCTCTGCATCTCTGTTCACTTTTCTTTAATATTTTCCTGTCTGTACTTCAGATTGAATAATTTCTATTTATCTTTCTTCTAGGTCACTGGTTCTTTCCCCTGACATCTCAGGTCTATTGTTAAGACCATCTAATAAGTTTTTCATTTCAGTTTTTATACTACTCATAATTTCCATTTGTTTTTGTTTTTCATTTTAGTTTACATCCTTATTTAACTCATTTTAGCATATTTTTCATTAATTATTTATACATGTTTTCATTTACTACTTTGAACATATTATATAAGATGCTTTGAAGTCTTTGTTAAGTCCAAATTATATTTGTATTTGTTTTTTGGATTTTTTTTTTTTTGTCTTTCCTGTAGATAGATCATACTTTCCTCTTACTTTGTACATTTACTATTTTGGTTGAAAACTTGACATTTTAGATAATATAGTGTTGCAACTATCAATTCTATTTTATTTTCCTGAGGGATGTTGGTGATTCTTAGTTCAGTCTCTTGCCTAGATTTAAGGTGTAGAATGTGTCTCTTTTGCTATGTGAAGGTGCTAATGTCTTTGCTTTTTAAATTTTATTTTTTTAGTCCATGTTCCTGTGGTATCACCCATGTGGCTACATAGGTCAGTGATTATTCATTGATTTAGGCATAAATTATGCTTTTGTGGCTTGAGACTGTAAGGTTTCTATGCTCTGACTGTTGAACTACAGGTAAGTTGTGGAATGCATTAAAATTTGCAGCCAGTTCAAGTCTCCGTTATCTTTCATTTTTTCCTTTTACACTTAGTCTTCTTCTTATATCAATGTATAGTTTAACAGTAAGCCAAGGATGTGCATAGTTTATCTCAGCCTACTTTTTGTGAAACTTCTGTCTGATCTACTGCTTGCCCAGAATCAGACCTGCAAACTGAGCTAGTGAAGTTGTGGCTTTTCCCTGTATCTTCCACAGCAAGTCTTCCTTTTTAAGTTGGTAGTTCTGGGTGTTCACTGACCCCTCCTACTTGAAATCCACCACCTCTCCCTTCTTGGCTATTGTCTGTTGCTTCTGGCTCCATGTTGGTAAACCTATAGTTTTTGCTTACTAAGTAGAGAGAGTGGGTAGTAGAACCCCCAGGCCAGAGACCCTCCAACTGCTGTTATTATCAAACAAGAACCAACACCTGTTACTTTTTGGTCAGTTCTTAGTGTTGCAAAATGTTTTTTTGTTTATTGTTGTTGTTGACCAATTAGTCTGGTTTTGTACTTGTTTTCTGTAGAGAGGAATTGTCCAACTTATTTATGTCATCTTTAGTAGAAGTCCTTTACTCTGTCAACCAGTTTTGATGAGAGTCTCAAAGTTATTGCAATCATGAGGGAAATTTCACAGAAGTAATACCAATTAATATTGCTCATGATATGGGATACAGCAAATGAACAGTTCTATTTCTAAACATTTATCCAGAAATATTTAGAGGAATGTTTGGGAAAAAATACATATGTGTATGTATAGATAGATGAACATATAGCATACAGAGATAGATAGATGATAGATAGATAGATAGATAGATAGATAGATAGATAGATGATAGAGATGGATAGATACAAAAATTTGTAGAAGTATACACATTAATTTGTTAACCTTCTTAAAACAAATTGGAGGTGAAGAAAAAGAAACGTTACAGTCACGGGTAATCTTCAGTGTCAAATTTAACTATTTCTTGAATGTTTAAAATTATTATGATGGGAATAAATTATTTTAAATTTTAAAATTAAGAAAACAAATGGAAACACATAAAAATATTTGTGTCCTGCATCATCTCACCAGTCCTGTTGGTTCCATGCAATTAGGAATATGTGAAATTCCTAATTAGGAATATGTGACTTTCTAGTTACACAAACCTAAGGAAAAATCATGCACAATTCTGAATGTATCCTGCCAAGATTTTGTCCTCTAAAATAGTTTGCAGAAACTTTTCTTTGACATCATACTTTAAAGTTGATATTGGGTACGAGAAAGCTCAAGACAGTAGCTGATGGTTGTGGTGGAATTATAAATCACCCTACCGCAGTTCACCCCAGCAATCTGGGTTGACCTCATCTCCTCAATTTTCTTCACATTGGCCTTCAAGTAGGTTTTACTTTAACACGGCCTCTTCACATTTGCAATCCGTTAGCAGGCAGGAGAACACAGACAGCTGGGACGCTTTTGCAGCTGGTTATTGATGTGTCGGCCCAGCTCTGCAAGGAGAAAGATGTGCGTGCTTTGTCAAGAGGCAGCAGCCTCTGAATGCTGGTCTGAAATGAATGCGCAGGCTCTCTGCAGGTGTACTCATTCATCCGGGGCTTTCACGACACGTGTCTCTGAAGGACCTCTTCCTGCTTTGACATCTTTACTTACCAACTCAAGCCTCTTTAAGTTTTGTCTTTTACTTAAATTTTGAGCCTTTCAGTAGACACAAAGTGGAGTTTTGAGAAAATTCTTGTTAGCTTTCCACCTCTGGGTAGGTATTAATATAACATACAAAATAGGCTACTTGACTTTTACCACCAAAAAAACCTTTTTTGCCAATATCCAGAGCACGTATCTCTTGTTTTAAACAATAACATGAATAACAGGTTATATACTCATCAGTTATTTAAATTTTGAATAGTCTTCTCTACAACAATCATAAAAAATTCACACTCAGACTACTGATATTGAAGAAGAGTCAGATGCTAGCTATTGTAATAATTTATTTCTCATGCTTTTCTAAACTTTATTTTTGCATAGTTAGAAAACCAGGAAGCTAAAAAAGTAAAGGATATTGTAATAGATTGCCTTCAGAATTAAGAAATTTTAATTTTACCCTGGGGGAAAGATGTTACACTTTCTTAAATTGGAAAATGGAAGCTATATAATTCATTACAATTTCTGTTTCAAATAGAAAGCATGCTCAAATGTGATATATTTTTCTTAGTATAATTATATAGTATGATGATATCCATTCCCACTTATCAAATATCCTTTTTAAAAAAATAAATCAATTTTATTGATACATGTTAATAAAGCATATAATTCATCTAAAGTGTACAATGGTATTTGCTATAATCGCATAGTTATGTGTTTACCACTCTAATCATTGTTGGAACGTTTTCATTATTTCAATAATAAAAACAAAAACGACAAAATTCCTCACCTCTCAAACTCTCTCTGTTTTTCTGCTGTATATAGCTACTATTTCTGGCAATTCTTGCACAATTATTTATTTGTTTATTAAGTAGTTTTATCAAGATATATACACATACCATATGACCTATCCAAAGTGTATAATCAATGGTTTTTATTATAATCACAATGTTGTACATTCATCATCTCAAAAATTTTAGAACAATTTCAATACTCCAGGAAAAAAAAAACTCCATACCCCTTAGCATTCCTTCCCCAGCCCTACATAACTACTAATCTAATTTCATGTTCACAATTGATTTTTATTTACATTTTATATAAATGGAATCATATAATATGTAGTACTCTGATTCTGGTATCCTTCACTTAGTATGTCTTTTTTTTGTCTGATATTAACACTTTATAGTATTAACACACTTTCATTCAGCTTCAAAGATAATCTTATATATGCAATTTTACCCATGTTCATATTTCATATTATAAATTTATGTTTCACACAATATATTTAGTTCATAATAGCACAATCATACAGTATTTGTCCTTTTGTGTCTGGCTTATTTCACTCAACTTAATGAACTCCAGGTTCATCCATGTTGTTATATGTTTCATGACTTCATTTCTTCTTACTGCTGCATAAGATTCTGTCATGTATATACACCACAATTTGTTCATCCATTCATCAGTTGATGGACACCTGGGTTGTTTCCAAATTTTGGCTATTGTGAATAACACTGCTATGAACAGTGGTGTGCAGATGTCTGTTCATGTCACTGCTTTCTGTTCTTCTGGGTACATACCTACTGGTGGTATTGCCACATTACATGGCAAGTCTATATTCAACTTCCTTAGGAACTGCCAAACAGTCTTCCACAGTGGCTGTACCATTCTATATTGCCATCAACAGTGAATAAGCTTTCCTAACTCTCTGCATCCTCACCAACATTTACAGTTTTCTGACTTTTTAATGGCTGCCAATCAAATAGGTGTGTAATGATATCTTATTGTAGTTTTTATTTGCATTTCCCTAATTGCTACTGATGTTGAACATTTTTTCATGTGTATCTTTTCCATTTACTTTTCCTCATTGGACAGTTGTCTTTTCAAGTCTTTTGCCCATTTTTTAATTGGGTAGTTAGTATCTTTTTATTGTTGAGTTGTATGATATCCTTATATATCATGGATATTAAGCTCTTACGAGATATGTGATTGCCAAATATTTTCTCCCATTGAATTAGCTGTATTTTCACCCTTTTAACAAAGTCCATTGAGGTGCAAAAGTGTTGAATTTTGAGGAGGTCCCATTTATCTATTTTTTCTTTTATTGCTTGTGCTGTGGGTGTAAGCTTTAAGAAACTATCGCCTACCACAAGATCTTGAAGATGTTTTCCTACATTTTCTTCCAGAAGTTTTATGGTTCTTGTTTATATATTTATAACATTTTGAGTAAAAGTATAACTAAGTATACTAAAGTATAAAGTTTTAGTATAAGGTATGAGTTGGGATCTACTTTCTTTCTATTGGGTATGGCTATCCAGTACTCCCAGCACCATTTGTTGAATAGACTGTTCTGGCCCAGCTGGGTGGGCTTAAAAACCTTGCAAAAATCACTTAACTGGGAGGGGGAAGCCAAGATGGAGGTAGAATAAAGAGCTCCTGGAATCAGCTCGTGCTACAGGGCAATTAGTAATCATCCAGAGCTACCTAAAGCACCTGTTTGGGTGACCCAGGAGACCAGAAGAGCATCCTGCAACATCCTTGAAAGTATGGAAGAAGGAGACTGCCCTTCTGCAGAAAGAATTCATGAGTAGAGCCCTCCACTCCCTGGAGGTTGGTACCCATGGCGCAAGCCGCCTCTGAAGCTATTCCATGGCTGGAGTTGGAAGCTCCATTTCCCAAAAAATAAGGTAGGAAGACACAGTGTATCCATGACTTCAGCTACAGACTAATAAATTCACTGGGCTAAAGTATAGTCCTAGGAACAACTAAACTTTGAGCCTGTCCAGCTCAGAAGGAGGCTGGTAACCGCCATTTTAACTCTGTCCCCAGCCTGAGAGGAAGCAAGGCTGGTTGAAAATCACTGTGCTGGTAAGGACTGGCTTCTTTCCATCCAGGTCGGATTGCAGGTCTAGTCTAAACCCCAGCCCCACCTCCAGCACGGAGGAAGCTGGAGGGTGGGGGGGCTGCACCACCTCTCTGGGAAACTGCAAGCCACGCCTCATAGGCCGGTGCACATCCTACTCTAACAACGCAAGCTGCCTCAGGAGCTATTCTGTGGCTGGAGTTAGAAGCTCCATTTCCTGTAAAAGGTGGAGGAAGAGACAGTTGTCCACCAACCTCAGCTGCTGATTAGTGGACTTGGCTGGATAAAGTATAATCCTAGAAACAGCTAGGGTTTGAGCCTGTCCAAGTTGGAAAGACGCCAGTAGCCACCATTTTGACTCTGCCCGGGCATGAGGGGAAGCGGGGCTGACTGAAAATCCAGTGAAGTTAGGGACTGGCTTCTTTCCACCAAGATTGGACTGCAGCCTTAGCCTAGGCTCCAGCCACACCTCCAGCAGAGAGGAGGCTAGTGGGAACTACACCAGGCTCTCCAGGTAACTGCAAGTGCTCTCTGGTGGCACAGACTGAATAGTCGGTCACCTGGGGCTGCACCCCTGCACCCCAATAAGATAGGAGAGGTGCTGGGTATCCTCAGCCTCTCTGAGCAACAGCAGGAGTTTTCAGACCACAGGAACTGGTTTGTTGAGTGCCTTCAAGTCCATCTCTTCCTCTGTCCCCCCAGAGGATAGGAGGGGGCTGGTGTTCCCTCAGCCTCTCAGGGCAACTGCAGGCACTTTTGGCTTGCACAAACCCAACCATTGAACCCTGTGTCTCCACCCCCATCCCAAATAGGACAAGAGATAGACTGTGTTTGCTGAGCCTCTCTGGGTAACTGAAGTGCTTTAGCCCACACAGCTTGGACAGCTGGGTATTGTGGAGCCACCCTCACTCCCCAATAGGAAAGGAGGGGGCTGGTGTTTCCACAGACTTTCCGGACAATGGCAGGTATTCTCGGCCTGAAGGGAATGAAACATTGGGCACCCATAGAACCAACCTCACCACCCAATAGAACAGGAGGGTGCAGGTGCTTCCTCAGCTTCTCCAGGCAATGGCAGGTACTTTCAGCCTACAAGGACTGAACTGTTGGGCATTGGTTGTTCTGTTCCCACCCCACAAAGGGCAGAAGAGACATACTCCCTCAGCCTCTCAGTACAACTGCAGGTGTATTTGGCCCACATGAATTAGATTGTTGAACACTCCAGAGGGCCCATTCCCTCCCCTGGCAGGAGAGGGTCTGGTGCTATGTCAGTTTACCTGGACAACTGTGGTCTTTTTGGACCCACACAGCATAGATTGCTACCCAGAAATATAGCTCCATCCCCACCCAAGTTAGGGGAGGAAGGGGTGTGAAGCTTCATCAGTCTCTCCAGGCAACTACAGACAGTCTTGTCCTGCCCAACTTGGATTATTACACATGGCTGCAACTCTGTCCCTACCACTGACAGAGGAGAAAGGTGGGAGAAACTTCATCAATTCCTGGGTAACATGGTCAGCTTCAGCCTCCATGGCTTACAGCACCAACTACAACCTTGACTCTTAGTACACAAACAAGCAAGGGATAAAAGACAAAACACCCCTAAACTAAAGAGAGAAACTGTACCCAGAATAAATACATCTAGTAAGCCAGGTGTGAAAACACCAACAAAAAGCTATAATCCATACCAAGAAATAGGAAGATATGACCCATTTAAAGGAACAAGATAAGCCTGCAGATGACATAGGGGAGTTAAGACAACTAATCATAGATGTTCAAAAAAATCTCCTTAATAAATTCAATGAGATGCCTAAAGATATTAAGGCTATTAAGAAGACATTGGATGAGCACAAAGAAGAATTTGAAAGCATACATAAAAAAATTAGCAGACCTTATGGGAATGAAAGTTGCAATAAATGAAATAGAAAATACACTGGGGGCATATAACAGCAGATTTAAGGAAGCAGAAAAAAGGATTGGTGAGCTTGAAGACGTGGCCTCTGAAAGCAAACATACAAAAGAACAGATGAAGAAAAGAAAGGAAAAAATTGAACAGAATATCAGGGAACTAAATGAGAGCAAGAGACATGCAAACATATGTGTCATGGGTGTCCCAGAAGGAGAAGAGAAGGAAAAAGGGGCAGAAGGAATATTTGAAGAAATAATGGTGGAAAATTTCCCAACCCAATTGAAGAATATAGATATCGGTGTCCAAGAATTACAACATTCTTCCATCCAAATAAATCTGAATAAACCAAATCCAAGACACATACTAATCAGAATGTCAAATGCCAAAGACAAAGAGAGAATTCTGAGGGCAGCAAGAGATAAGTAGTGCATAACATATAAGGGATACCAAATAAGATTAAGTGCCGATTCCTCATCAGCAACCATGGAGGAAGAAGGCAGTGGTATGATATATTTAAGATATTGCAGGAGAAAACCTGCCAGCCAACAATTTTATGTCCAGCAAGACTATCTTTCAAAAATGAGGGTGAGATTAGAATATTCACAGATAAACAGAAACAGAGAGAGTTTATAACAAAAAGACCAGCTTTGCAGGAAATACTAAAGGGAATGTTACAGCTTGAAAAGAAAAGACAGGAGAGAAAGGCTTGAAAAAGAGTCTAGAAATGATGACTATATCAGTACCAGTAACTAAAAGTGTCAAAATAAAATGACAGATAAAATGCAAATATCAAAATGGATGAAAGAAGAACTGCCTTTACAGTAATGACATTGAATGTTAATGGATTAAACTCCCCAATCAAAAGACACAGGAATGGTTAAGAAAATATGAGCCAGCTATATGCTGTCTGCAAGAGACTCACTCAACTTAGACCCAAGGATACCAATGGATTGAAAGTGAAAGGTTGGAAAAAGATATTCCATACATGCAATAACAACAACAAAAAAGCTGGGGTACCTATACTTATATCAGATGATATAGTTTTTAAAAGCAAAACTGTTATTAGAGATAAGGAAGGACACTACATATTAATAAAAGGGTTGATACACCAGGAAGAAATAACAATCATAAATGTATATGCACCTAGCCAGGATGCCCCAAGATACATGAGGTAAACATTGGCAAAACTGAAGTGAGAAATAGACATGCCTACAATAATAGTTGGAGACTTCAATACACCACCCTCAGCATTGGATAGAACATCTGGGTAGAAGATCAATAAAGAAACAGAGAGCTTGAATAATATAATAAATGGACTAAACCTAACAGACATATACAGAATATTACACCCCAAAACAACAGGATACACATTCTTTTCAAGTGCTCATGGATCTTTCTCCAGGATAGACCATATCTTGGGTCATAAAGCAGATCTCAATAAATTCAACAAAATCGAAATTATACAAAGCACTTTCTCTGATTATAATGGAATAAAGTTGGAAATCAACAAACAGCAGAAAAGGAAAATTTACACATACATGGAGACTAAACAACACACTCTTAAATAATCAGTGGGTCAAAGAAGAAATTTCAAGAGAAATCAATAAATATCTTGAGACAAATGGCAGTGAGAATACAACATATCAGAACCTATGGGATGCTGTGAAGGCAGTGTTGAGAGGAAAATTTTTAGTCCTAAATGCTTACATTAGAAAAGAAGAAAGAGCTAAAATCAATGACCTAACTATTCACCTGGAGGAACTAGGAAAAGAACAACAAACTAATCCCAAATCAAGTAGAAGGAATGAAATAATAAAAATCAGAACAGAAATAAATGAAATTGAGAACAAAAAAACAATAAGAGAATTAACAAAACAAAAAGTTGGTTCTTTGAGAAGGCTAACAAAATCAACAAACCCATAGGTGGACTAAGAAAAAAAGAGAGAAGATGCAAATAAATGAAATAAAAAATGAAAATGGGAACATTACTACTGACCCCACAAAAATAAGAGAGATCATAAGAAGATACTGTGAACAACTTTATGCCAAAAAACTAGACAATGTAGATGAAATAGAAAAATTCCTAGCAATGTACAAACAACTTACACTGACCCTAGAAGAAATAGAAGACCTCAACAAACCAATCACAAGTAAAGAGATTGAAATAGTCATCAAACAGCTCCCCAGAATGAAAAACCCAGGACCAGACAGTTTCACAGGTGAGTTCTACCAAGCATTCAAAGAAGATTTAATACCTATCTTACTCAAGCTCTTCAAAAAATTTGAACAAGAAGGAACACTACCAAACTCATTCTATAAAGCCAATACCACCCTAATACCAAAGCCAGAAACAGATATTATGATAACAGAAAATTACAGACCCATTTCTCTAATGAATACAGAGGCAAAAATCCTCAATAAAATACTTGCTAATCGAATCCAACAACACATTAAAAGAATTACTCACCATGATCAAGTGGGTTTTATACCAGGCATGCAAGTGTGGTTCAACACAAGAAAATTAATCAGCATAATACACCACATTAATAAATCAAAGAAGAAAAATCACATAATCTTATTGATTGATGGGGAAAAGGCATTTGACAAAATACAGCATCATTTCTTGATAAAAATACTACAAAAAATAGGAATTGAAGATAACTTTCTCAACATGATAAAGTCCATATATGAAAAATCCACAGCTAACATTGTACTCAATGGTGAAAGACTGAAAGCTTTCCCATTGAGATCAGGGACAAGACAAGGATGCCTGTTGCCACAACTTTTGTTCAATGTAGTGCTAGAGGTTCTAGCTAGAGCAATCAGGCAAGAAAAAGAAATAAAAGGCATCCAAATCAGAAAGGAAGAAGTAAAACTTTCACTATTCACAGATGATATGGTCCTATATCTAGAAAGTCCCCCCAAATCTACAACAAAGCTGCTAGTGCTAATAAACAAGTTCAGTAGAGTGTCAGGATACAAGATCAATACACAAAAATTAGTGGTGTTTCTATATACTAGTAATGCGCAATCTGAGGAGGAAAAAATTCCATTTACAATAGCAACTAAAGAATCAAATATTTAGGAATAAACTTAACCAAGGATGTAAAGCACTTGTATTCAGAAAACTATAATGCTTTGCTAAAGAAATCAAAAGACCTAAATAATTTGAGGAACATTCCATGCTCATGGATTGGAAGACTAAATATCATTAAGATGTGAATTCTACCCAAATTGATATACAGATTCAATGCAATCCCAATAAAAATTCCACCAGCATTTTTTAAACAAAGGAAAACACAATTAACAAGTTTATCTGGAAGGGGGGTCCCCAAATAGCCAGAAACATCTTAAAAAAAGAAAAGTGAAGTTGGAGGACTCTCACCTCCGGACATTAAATCATAATACCTAGCTAAATTGGTAAAAACAGCATGGTATTGGCATAAAGAGAGACACATAGACCAATGGAACTGAGTTGATGGTTCAGAAACAGACCCTCACACCTATGGCCAAATGATGTTTGACAAGCCTATCAAACCCACCCAGCTGGGACAGAACAGTACATTCAAAAAATGATCCTGGGAGAATTGGATATTCATAACCAAAAGAAAGAAAGAAGACCCCTATCTCAAACCTTATACAAAAATTAACTCAAAATGGATCAAAGACCTAAATATAAAAGCAAGTACCATAAAGCTCCTAGAAGAAAATGTAGGTAAACATCTTCAAGACCTGGTGGTAGGTGGTGGATTCTTAAACTTTACCTGAAAGCACGAGCAACAAAAGAAAACATGGATAAATGGGACCTCCTCAAACTTAAACACTTCTGTGATTCAAAGGAATTCATCAAGAAAGTGAAAAGGCAGCCCACTCAATGGGAGAAAATATTTGGAAACCACATATCCATTAAGGGTTTGATTTCTATTATATATAAAGAGATCATAAAACTCAAAAATAAAAGAGCAAGTAACCCAATTAAAAAATGGGCAAAAGATTTAAATAGACATTTCTCCAAAGAGGAAATACAAGTGCCCACAAAGCACGTGAAAAAATGTTCCATATCACTAGCTATTAGGGAAATGCAAATCAAAACAACAATGAGATATCATCTAACACTACACAGAATGGTCATTATTTAAAAAAAACAAACAGACAATAAGTGCTGGAGAGGATGTGGAGAAATAAGAACACTCCTTCACTGTTAGTGGGATTGTAAAATGGTGCAGCCTCTCGGGAAGACAGTTTGGTGGTTTCTCAGGAAGCTAAATATAGAATTGCCATATGGTCCAGCAAATACTTTACTAGGACTAGATCTAGAAGAACTAAAATCTGTGACATGAACAGGCATCTACACACCGATGTTCATAGCGGCCAAAAGATGGAAACAACCCAAGTGTCCATCAACTAATGAATGGATAAACAAAATGTGGTATATACATGTGATGGAATACTATGCTGCAGTAAGAAGAAATGAAATTGGGACACATATGATAACATGGGTGAATCTTGAAGACATTATACTAAGTGAAGTACACCAGACACAAAAGGACAAATATTGCATGGTCTCATTAATATGAAGAATAAATGCAAGGAGTTAAAACCTAGAGTATAGCTTTTTAGGAGATAAGAGGAGGATTGATAAGAAATACTGATGCTTAATGTATGTAGAAGTTTTAATTAACATGACTGTAAAAGTGTGGAAATGGATAAAGTTGATGGTAACACATTATAGTGAGCAGCAACTGTTTATAAATGGGATTGTGGCTGAAAAGGGCAGCCTGGGAAAGTAAATGTCAATTGAAAGAAAGCTAAAGATAATCTAAGGACTGAATAACACAGTGAACCCAGAGGTGGATAAGAGCTAGAACAGATTAGCTACAACTATTGCAGGGTGGTGGGAATGTGGAGAAGCATGGGAAAACTACAACTGGTGGGACCTATAGACTGTGGTTAAGTGCAATAGTATAACATTCTTGCATCAATGCCAAAGATGTACTGTGTTGATAATGGAGGTGTACCAAAAAATGTGCCAAATATACGCTTTGGACCATGGCTGGTGGTAATAGTCTGATGATATTATCTCATATTCTGTAACAAATATTCCTCCACAGTGTGGTATGTTGGTGAAGGGGTGTTGTATGGGAATTTTACACATGTGTATGATTGTTTTGCAGTTCACAACCTCTGTAATAAAAATACATATTTTTAAATATAGGGTAGGTTGGGGGAAAAATACACCAAATGTAAGATAGGGACTATTTGTTAGTAGTAATATTTTGGCAATGCTCTTGCATAGTTTGTAACAAATGTTTCACAACAAGGCAAGGTGTTGGAGGAAGGGTGATGTGTGAGACCCCTGTATGATGTCATGTAAGTTTATTTTGTAAGTTCACAATCTTTATTATACACTTCATTGTTTATGCATGTTCATGTATGAATGATATACTTTCATTAAAAATATCACTTGGCTGTAAATGTGAGGGTCAATTTCTGAGTTCTTGATATGGTTCCTTTGGTCAATCTTTCTGTCCTTATGCCAGTACCATGCTGGTTTTACCACTGTAGCTAATTAATATGCTTTAAAGTCAGGAAGTGAGAGTCCTCCAACTTCATTCTTCTTTCTTAAGACATTTTTTGCTATTTGGGGCTCCTTAACCTTCCAAATAAATTTGAATATTGGCTTTTTGATTTCTCCAAAAAAAAGGGTGTTGGATTTTTTATTGAGATTGCATTGAATCTATAAATCAGTTGGGTAGAATTGACATCTTAATGATATTTAATATTCCAATCAAGGAAAATGGATTGTCCTTCCATTTATTTAAGTCTTCATTTTGTTTTAGCAATGTTTGGTAGTTTTCTGAATACAGGTCCTTTATGTTTTGGTTAGGTTTATTCCTAAATGTTTGATTGTTTTAGTCAGCATTATAGACAGAATTTTTTTTCTGATTTTCTCCTCAGATTGCACATCAGTAGTGTACAGAAATGCTATTGATTTTTGCATATTAATCTTTATCCCTTCACTTTTCTGAACTCGTCTATTAATTCAAGTTGCTTTTCTGTGGAATATTCAGGGTTTTCTAGATATAGGACCATGTCATCAGCAAATAGTGAAAGTTTTACTTCTTCCTTTCCTATTTGGATGCCTTTTATTTCTTTGTCTAGCCTAATTGCTCTAGCTAGAACTTCTAGCAAATATTGAATAATAATGGTGACAATGAGCATCCTTGCCTTGTTCTTGACCTCTGAAAAGCTTTCAGCCTTTCCCTATTGAGTACAATGATAGATTTTTTCATATATGAATTTGCCATATTGAGAAATCTTCCTTCTATTCCTCTCTTTTGGAGTGTTTATATCAAGAAAGGGTGCTGTATTTTGTCACATGACTTTTCTGCATCAATAGAGAGGATCAAATAATTTTTCTTCTTCAAATTATCAATGTGGTTTATTACACTAATTGATTTTCTTGTGTTGAACCACCCTTGCATATCTGGGAAAAAGCCCACCTGATCATGGTATATAATTATTTTAATGTACTTTTGGATTCAGTTTGCAAGTATTTTGTTGAAGATTTTTGCACATATATTCATTAGAGATATTGGTCTGTAATTTTCTTTTTTCATAATATCTTTATTTGGTTTTGGTATTAGGGTGATGTTGGCTTCATGGAATGAGTCTGGTAACATTCTTTCCTGTTCAATTTTTTTGAAGAGCTTGAGCAAGGCTGGTATTATAGAAGACACAAATAAATAAAATCAGAAATGAGAGGGGAGATATTACTACTGACCCCACAGAAAAAGTAGTAATTATCTCCCCTCTCATTTCTGATTTTATTTGTTTGTGTCTTCTTTCTTTATTTCTTTGTCAGTCTAGCTAATGGTTTGTCTATTTTGTTGATCTTCTCAAGAAACAATTTTTGGTTTTGTTGATTCTCTCAGTTGTTTTGTTTTGTTCTTGATTTTGTTTATTTCTTCTCTGATCTTTACTATTTCATTCCTTTGGCTTGGTTTGGGTTAGTTTGCTGTGCTTTTTCTAGTACCTCCAGGTGTGCAACAAGGTCTTCAATTTTTGCTCTTTCTTGTTTTTTAATGTAAGTGTTTAGGGTTATAAATTTCCCTCTCAGCACTGCCTTTGTGGTATCCCATAGGTTGTGATGTGTTGTGTTCTCATTTTCATTCATCTCAAGATATTTGCTGAATTCTCTTGCAATTTCTTATTTGACCCACTGATTATTTAAGAGTGTGTTGTTTAATCTCCATATATTTACAAATTTTCCCATTTTCTGTACATTATTGATTTCCAGCTTCATTCCATTATGTTCAGACAAAGTGCTTGTATAACTTCAATCTTTTTCAATTTATTGAGACCTGTCTTGTGACCCAACATGTCTTGGAGAAGGATCCATGAGCACTTGAAAAGAATGTATATCCTGCTGCTTGGTGTGCAATGTTCTATAGATGTCTATTTGGTCTAGTTCATTTATCATATTATTCAAGCTCTCTGTTTATTTATCCTCTGTCCAGATGTTCTTTCCAATAAGGAGAGTGCTGTATTAAAGTCTCCAACTATTATTGTAGAGACATCTATTTCTTCCTTCAGCTTTCCCAGTGTGTGCCTCATGTATCTTGGGGCACTGAGGTTAGGTGCATAAATATTTAGTATAGTTATTTCTTCTTGGTGAACTGTTCATTTAATTAATATATAATGACCTTCTTCATCCCTTATAACAGTTTTGCATTTAAAATCTAATTTGTCGAATATTAGTAGCACTACTCCAACCCTTTTTTGGTTACTATTTGTGTGTAATATCTTTTTCCAACCTTTTACATTTAACCTGGTTGTATCCTTATGTCTGAGGTGAGCCTTCTGTAGTAAACATAGAGATGGCTTATTTTTTTAATCCATTCAGTCAGTCTACGTCTTTTGATTGTGGAGTTCAATCCATTAACATTCAATGTTATTATTGTAAAGGCATTACTTACTTCATCCATTTTGACCTTTAGCTTTCTGTTGTCATATCGTACTATTGTCTGTCTTTTTACCCTTTAATTTACCCTTTCTAATAATCTTCATTTCAACACTCTTCTCCACGTCTTTCACCCTTGTTTTTTCCT
>JAQZBX010060428.1:0-17309 GCA_029593785.1 Cabassous unicinctus | reverse complement strand
CTTTCCTATTTGATATACAGATGTTAAAACTTCATATTCTGTTCTGAAATCATCTGCAATCATTGTAAGAGTTTAAATTCTATATCCCACATTTTACAAGGTAAGATACTAATATTTCATGTCTATAAAACGAGACTTGTTCTGGTTCTTTGATTCCTGCAGTTTCTTCCATTTCTTAAATTCTAGGGTTCTCTTTAAACTTCTTTCTGATTAAGTGTTTAGTGTGACAAGGGGAAATTGAGTTTAACATAAAGTTGGTTTGCTACAAAGACTTGGGTAATTAAGAAGTCTTCATTATCTTGGCAAGACCTTTTTAGGTAGCTATATTTGGCCTTAATTATGGCAATAATAACAAAGTCAATGAACTTACCACCTTTCCATTAAGTGCCTCAAAATGTTTTATTCAGAATCACCATGAATCTAAGAAGGTTATATGTAATGTGCACTCTGTACAATGAGCCTTATCACTTGGTTAGATCTCATACTTTTTGAGTTAAAGGTGAAAACTAGCTATGGAAACATTGGCTGTTAATTCTATATATGCCATTATGCAGGCATTTATAAAATACAATTGTTAATTTTCTCATAATCGTCTAGGGACTTGGTGTTTTGGCATGTTTCCTATTACCTCCTGGGAGTCAAGTGTCAACGGTCTATCTCTTTTTTGTTTTGTTTTGTTTTGTTTGTTTTATTTATTGGTCTATCTCTTACATTCTTATGTTCCGGAGTAGGTAAGGTGATTTAAAAAAAAAAAACATGCAGTAAAATTTGTTCTTCACAGTGTACAGTTGTATGCATTGCATAGTGTATCCACCACCAGAGTCATAATACAGAAAAGTTCCACTACGCCTAAATTCCCTTGTTTTACCACTTTATAGTGAACCATTTCCCTTTGCTTCAACCCCTGGCAACCATGTATTTGTTTTCCATCCCTATAGTTTTGCCTGTTCAGAATGTCATATTAATATAATCATACAATATATACTATTTTGGGTCTGGCTTCTTTTGCTTAGCAAGATACATTTAAGATTTATCCATGTTGTTGTGTGAATCAATAGTTCACTCTTTTTCACTGCTAAATAGTATTCTGTTGTGTGGCTGTATTATAATTTGTTTATCCATTCACCAGTTGAAGGACACCTCAATTGTTTTCAGTTTCTGGTGATTATGGATAAAGCTGCTCTAAATATTTACACACAAATTTTTGTGGGAACATAATTTTTCTTATTTCTTGAGTCTATACCTAGGAGTGAGATTGCTGGGAGTATGGTAAGAAACTGCCTAGCCATTTTCCAGAGTGGCTGCACCATTTCTCATTTCCACCATTAATGTAGGAGAGTTCCAGTTTCTTCACACCCTCACCATTACTTTGTATTGCTAGCTTTTTAAATTTTAGCCATTTTAGCATGTGTACAGTGGTATCTCATTGTGTTTTTAAATGATGTTGAACATCATTTTATATGCTTGTTTGTCATCCATATATCTTCTTTGGTGAAGTGTCTGTTCAGATCTTTTGCCTATTTTTAAAGTGGGTTGTTATTTCCTTGTTGAATTTTGAGAGTTCTTTAGAGTCTGTTTACAGATTCTTTGTCATATATGAGAAACTTGAAAACTGTTTTATCCAAGTCTGTGGCTTATACTTTGATTCTCTTAATAGTATCTTTCACAGCGCAAAGGCTTAAAACCTTGATGAAGTCCAATTTATAAATATTTTCATTTTATTGATCATACTATCAGTGTCATATCTAAGAACTCTTTGCTTAATCTAAGGTCACAAAGATCTCCTTCAATGTTTTCTTCTAAAATTTTATAGTTTTACATTTAGATCCATTATGAGTTCTTTTTTTTTTGATATAAAAGGTGAGGTATGAGTTTCTTTTTTTTAACATGTGGATTTCTATTGTTCTAGCATTACTGAAAAAGCTATCCTTTCTCCATTAACTTAATCTTTTTCAAAGAACCAGCTTTGATTTAATGAAATCTTTCTGTTGTTTTTCTATTTTAATATCATTTATTTCTGCTGTTAAGGGAACTTAAGATCTTAAGTGGAAAAAGGAGATTATTATCTTTACCTATATTATTAGTTTATTATTATTTGCCATTGCTGTGGCTTTTCATTCACTCCTGAAGTTCCATGTTTCCCTGTTGTATCATTTCCTTTCATTTTGAAGATTTCTTTTTTGCATTTGTTTTAGAACAGGTTGCTTGTGGTACATTTTTCTTCATCTGAAACTTCGTAAGTTTTCCTTCATTTGAAAATATCATTATTTGCCTTCATTTTTGAAGGATATTTTCAGTTGATACAGAAATACAGGCCAGCAGTTCTTTTATGTCAACACTTTAAAGATGTTCTACTGTCTTCTGGCCTTCAAAGTTTCTGATGAGAAATCAATATTCATTTGGATGATTGTTCCCCATTTATTTAAGATAATTTTCTGTCTACTTTCAATATTTTTTGTTAAGAGTGAGATGTATAGGATGCAAACTTTTAGGAGGCACTCCCTTTCAGGGTGGTGACTGTGCACTGTGCGGCGTTAGCATTGCACAGCCCTAAGAGCGCTTGCCCTCTTAAACTGAGCTCTCTCAGCACCTACCTTTCCTCACTCTAGTCCCAGCCATGCCTGAATTCCCCAGCTCCCATGGCCTTCTAAATTGGACTCTACTGCCAGGAAGATGGATTTGTTTCAGAGTTTTAGACTCTTGTACTGTTTTATAGCTCTACACAACTGGGATAGCCTGTGGTGTGAAACTGCGAGAGGAAAGAGAGAAAAAAAACTTAAGGGGGATTTTCCTCTCACTCTTTGAACCACAAACACCCTTTACCCCAATACCTCTGACCAAAGAGATGGGTTTTCTCT
This sequence comes from Cabassous unicinctus, assembly GCA_029593785.1. Classification (NCBI taxonomy): domain Eukaryota; kingdom Metazoa; phylum Chordata; class Mammalia; order Cingulata; family Chlamyphoridae; genus Cabassous; species Cabassous unicinctus. The sequence goes on along the minus strand of JAQZBX010060428.1, from coordinate 14,451 downwards.
CAGGGGTTAGCTGCCCCATACAACCACCTCCATGGCAGAGGCAGTGCAACTCTATGACTTGGGCTGGCCTTGGGCAAGTCCAGGGAGAAAGAAAGAGAGCAAGAAAGAAGGAAAAAAAAGGGCGTTTCCTTCATACTCTCTGGCTGTAGCGGCCCTTTTCTTGGTTTCCTAGCCAGAAAAAGTAAGTTTAAGAGTTTTTGTTGTCTGCATTCACTGTGAATTTCAATGACTTACTGTAATTGGTTCAGAGAAGGGAATTAAGGAGGGGAAAAAAACAAGGAACTCATCACTGTGCTGGTAGTTCTTCAAGTTTTCTATCATTTACTTTTCAAAATCCTCAAGTACTTGCCTTCTGTACTCTGTCTAGAGTTTTTAAGTGTAATCAGTGGGAGAGAGGCTACATAGTGGGTTTATTCCATCTTTGCATGAACTGATACTCCTAAAGTCATTTTAAAGGTAGGAAAACAAATCACAAAGATGGATAAATCTAAACTTCTGGTAGACTATGGAAGTAGTGTCATATTTTAAAATTGTGTATCACGGTATGTGGACTGATAATTTAAAATATATTTATAGGGAAAACTTTATTGAAATTGGGTTTATTCTGGAAAATCTAGTAAGTATGGTTATCAAATCTTTCTAATTATAAGATTGGGTCAGGTGTCTTTTCTCTGTATCTCCATAGCATCCTGATTTTTAGCTTAGTATTTAATATACTCTATTGAAATTGCCTGTTTCATTGTCTTTCTCGTTCATTGAATCATTAAGTTTTAGGGGAAAGGAGCGATGTCCTATTCTCCTGGACATTCTCAACATCTAGCAATAATCCTGGCATTTGGTAGGCATGGATAAATATTTGTTTAATAAATGGATGAACCAAACTTTGGAACACTCATCTTTTCCACATACAGGTACTATATATAAGATACTGCAACGCAGATATCTTATTAGTTACCCAGATAGCAAGTGAAGCCAATTTGTCCTTTGAGACTTAAATTCTGAGCTAAGTCCAATATCTTTCCACACATTTTTGCAAATTCCCAGTCTACCTTTTCCCAGGTCACCTATTCACATTGAATTTTCAATCTAATCACAACTTACCTCCTGTAATAACTCTTTCTGCTCTGCAGTGAATCAAACATGAAACCTAACTTTTTTCTTTGTTTACACCCCGATTCCTTTATGCAAGGCATTGCGGTGTGTGCATGTGTATGTGCGTGTGCATGTGTGTGTGGATGTGCAGACTTTGAGAAGGTGCAGGAGGATGGTTTTCACCATGAGGACAAAAAAACTTAACAGTATTAGATGCTTTTAAGAGTCCATCTACCACATTGTTACCACAATTTCCTTTCCCCCTTTCAAATTAAATTTCTTTTGCATCATTATACAGAATAATTTATCTTTCCCCCTTCTACTCAGCTAAGGTCTACTTTGGAATATCCAAGGATTCATTAATGGGCTCTGCTAAAACAGAGTAACTCTTAAGTCCAACTGAAGAACTGGCAGAGGCTTTCAGGTTTCAGTTTTTCCTTTCTTCCCTTTTTTTCAGGAGCATATAGAGATTTATTTTTCAACTGATATCATTTAAGCCATGCTATCCACCCTTCTTTTCTACTTCTTCCACAAAACACAGAAGCAGCTATAGTGAGCTTTGGGTTTTAAATGACAATTTATTCATTCTGCTATGCATCATAACACATATGCATGTTTATTTTGCCAAAGACCAGGAAGAAGGCACATTTTCCTAAGACTAAAAAGTCTCTTTGCCTGTTTGCAAAAAGCATGAGATTTGGAGTTGGAATCTTGGCTGTACAACTTCTTGCCTGCAAGATTTTGAGATAAATACTTATCTCAAACTATAGAGAGCCCAAATACATCTTCTTCCATAAACATACTTACAAATAAGTGCCCTAAAACTGGACTCACCAATTCATCATCTCTTTATCCCTTTGAGCCTCAGTTTTATCATCTGTAAAATGAGAACAGTTATATTTTTTAGATGCAAAATTGTTGTAGGAATGAAATGAAATAATATGTGCAAAGGCACTTTGTAAAGTGTCATTTGTGCTACAAATCTTAACTATTATGAGTCTCGATTTTAACAGTGATTATCATCATGGGGAGTTATATATTTTCCAGCATTGAAGCAAAAGGCAGCCACTACCCCCAAATCAACTTTGAAGAGGCAACTTTATAATGGAAGTATCTGAAAGCCAAACTATGGCAAAGAGGAGCTTCTCCATGTACAGGGGTTCCCTACACTGTAAAGTCACTTCTTTCCCTCCTACCACAATTCATCACCTTCTCTCTTTGCCCTCCCCAGCATAGAGGCCAAAGGATTTCCATGTGGTGATGGAGAAGATTCGAAGTGGGACGAGGAAAATGGAATATAAGTAAGTGGAGGAGGCCCTAAATGTTACTGGCCTCTAGTTTGATCTGGACTGGCAAAGATTCTTTCATCCTCTTAGAACAAGGGTTCCCAATCTTTTTTGTTCCACGGACCCCTTTGCCAGTCAACTGAAAACCATGGACCCCTTACTAAGTCCACACTATTCTATGTATTTTTTAATAAATATATCACACTCATACCAAAACATCCCCACAAGAATAATGTTTTTTTTGAATTTTCAATTCAAGCTCACGGACCCCCTGAAATCTTTCCACGGACACCTTTAATGGCAATTCTTAGTTGTTTTCAACTGAAGCTAAATTTGATCAAATAATCCATATATGAAAATTCAAAATCTCTAGGAATGTTTGTAGTGCAGGCAAATTGTAAAAGAGACTCTTGCTGGGGATAGATATAGCTACACCCTATAAACAGTAGAATTTTATATTAGCCATGCCACATCTCCTATGGGAAGAGCAGTGGGCCTTTTGGTATTTGTTTGTACATTAATTTGATCAAATGAAAGGGGAAAAAAAAGTTCTGGAAATCATTAAATCTGTTGGAAGTTTAATAAGATTTTAAATCCATTCACTGTGATAAATATCCACACTAAAGTCACTGAAATTTGGAAGGATAGCTTGCATCATGTCTCACTCATTAAAACGATTTCTTTTAAAGGTTTAAAGTCAGTTTTACAACAAAATTAAAATAAGTTTAAGCAAATAAATATAAATTACTTACAATACCATTATCCTAATCTAAGAATTGATTTCCTTCTCTGCAGATGCCCTTCCAATTTCACAATCTTATATTATTTTATCATTGTTGTCTCAGTGATCAGATAAATTTCTAATTGGTTTTCAGTTAACATTATGTCATTAACACTTCTCATACTATTATAATCCTTGAGTTTACTCTGAAAAATTGGGATTCATTTTTAAACTCCAAATTGGCAGCTCTAAATGAAACAAAATATTTTCTAGGTGCAAACGTGAAGAGAGAGAATGCTGATAAGCAAACATGAAAAAACTAATTCCAAAGGCAAAACTGACCAATGTGTAACCATTTATTATTTATTTTCATAGCCATATGAGAAACTGATAAACATTTAAAAAATCATATCCAAAGGAAGTGTTTCCTCTTTTGTTATTTTCCAGAAGATTTTGTATAATTTTGAAATTACATGTTTCTTGGAAGTTTCGTTGAAATCTCCTCTACTACTACATTAGCCTGGATTTTTTGTTTGAAGATTTCATAATATTTATAGTACTATCCTATATCTTCTCAAGTCTGTTAAGTTATTTGCTAGTATATTATCATTTCATCTAAATTTTCAAAATGTTTGGCATACAGTTGTTCATAGTGCTTTCTTAGCATTAAAAAAAATCTCTAATGTAACTATAGATATGCCTTCTTTTTAAATCACATTTTAATTTGTTCCTTCTCTCTACCTCTCTAATCTTCCAGAGAATTGAGTTTATCTCTTTAAAGAGTCGAATTTGTTTTTCGTGATACCCTCTAATGATTTTTCTACTTCATATATTTCCTGCTCTTAACTTGATTACTTTTTAAAATTTTATTATACTTAATGCATTCATTTCAGATTTTTTGTTTGCTAACATACGTCTATTTTAAGGATAAAAGTACCTACCACTTTAGGTGTATTCCATGATTTTGAAATGTAGTATTTTCATAATTATTTTCACCTAAGTATTTTAACATTTCCATTATGATTTATTTTTCCAGCTTCTGAATTATTTAAAAGAGGTATTGTTAAACTTCCAAATGCATGGAGATTGTTAAAATTTTCTTTTTATTACTGATTTCTAATCTAACTGCAATATGGTAGGAAAATATGATCTGCTTGATGCCAATTCTTTGAAATGTTTTGAGACTTGATTTATGGCCAATTTTTGTAAATTTCCCTAGCATGCATGGCAGGAATGTATATTCTCTAAATGATAGGTGCTGGTTTCTATGTACATCCATTAAATTAATCATGTTATTTAGTTCAAATTTTTTGTATCTTTACTAGTTTTTTTGTGCTTGTCATATCAGAAATGTGGGAGGTGTTTGAAATATCCTACTTTAAGTGTGATTTTACATTTTTTCCCCGGTAATCTTATCAGTTTTTCCTGATACATTTTGAGGCATTTTTTATTAGGATGATACAAGTTTAGAATTGTTATATCTTGTAGTTGAATTGACATGTTATCAATTCTAGTGACTGAGAAAGGTTTTCTCTTACAATTTATTTTGTCTGATATTAACAGCCTCTATGCAAACTAACATTTAAATTTTTTTTCCCGGTATATTTTCCCATCCTTTTATTTTCAATCTTTCTATGACCCTTTTTGATTTTTATTTCAATCCAATCCAAAAAGTTCTAACTGACAAGCTTAGTCAATTTAATTCACTGTGATTACTGATATATTAGGACTTCTTTATATCACCTTATCGTGTGCTTATAATTTTTTCCCTTTTTCTGTGGTTCTTTTTTCTGCATAGAATAAATGATTTCAAGATCCCTGCTAGGTCTAATGCTGTGTGACATTATCAAGTAGGTAAAACTAAGTGAAAAGCAGTGTGGGTCAAGCTATACATTTAATAGCAACCACTGTGAGTCAGGGAAGTCAGGGATGGCTTCACTGAGCTCATCCATTAAGGAGAAAGTCTATCTGAATAAGCAGAAAGATAAACAGCAGGAAGCAAAAGGAGGGATCTACAGTATGAGAGAAGATTACGAAATTAGTAAGAGAAGAAAGGCATTAGGTCATGCCAACTAGCAGACAAAAACTTACAGCTTAAAAGGGAGGGCAGAGAAAGAAGGAATCAGGACAACTGAGAAGAAGAAGGACTCAGAGATGACTGTAACAATGAGTTTAAGGAATACCACAAACATTTCTGGTGGATGTTTGCACAAGAGATTAGAGAAGCAGCTTTTAAATTTTGCAGTGGGCTATCCGTACACTCTACAGTGCTCACGTAAAAGAATTGCACATTTTGTGTAATTTTGATATGGGACAAGAAAGTTGGAAGTGAATTGTTCCTTGTAGCCTTGGGTGACGGGAAACCTCACATGTCATTTTTTACCTCTGAAATTCTATTTCTACAAAGAGTGTGACACATTTTACTGGAATTGACATCCAAACTGCCACAACAGGGCAGGGATCCCACATGCTGTGTGCCTGAGGACTTATCCTATGGGAGAAATGACCTTTTCTGAAATGTTTATTAGAAATCTCAGAAAGTAAATTTGACCTCCCAGCAACATTCCTAGTTTTTATAAATGTTAGAGCAAAGGCTATCTTAGACAGTGTTCTAGAAAATGTTCATAAATTTTAAAGAAGGCAATCGAAAACACTGGACAAGAAATCCCATTATCTGGGAGCAAAGTTTTGGTGCCCTCATTTACATTCTAGGCTGGGAAATGGCCTTTCATTGGGTGATAAGAAAAAGGCAGATGCTTGTTCATGGCCCTTCTATTAAAACCAAATTTATGAGTGAAATAGAAATAATGGCTGAAATTTCAAGAATTATGGGCAAGAAGACAGCAAAGTGTTCTATAGCATCTTGCTATCATTAATAAATCTGTGCTGACCCAAGTGCTACTCTCATCCCAAATAATTGAATGATGGTGATAAGACATCTCTCCTGAATTAGCAATCTAAATAGAGGTAAAAAAAAAAATGTCACTTTGCTGAGGATTAGATGTCCCCAGGGGGTTGAAAAAGCAAATGCACACTTCAATTCTGCACAAGTTGCCCTACTTCTAAGGCCTGCTGAGGGAAACTATGCTATTGGGGTTAAATTTGTATAATGTACCCCAGGCTACATCTGGAGTTTTATCATCAGTACATCAAAAGGTCACAGTGCAAGGAAAACTGAACAGTTTCAGTGATGCTCAACTGCCAGAATTCTTTACCATAAAGCCACAATAATTAAAAGAGTATGAAGCTCGCACAGAGCTAGCAGATTGATCAATGAACAGGCTAGATAAGGCAGACCCTCTAATATATTAAAACTTAATAGAGAAGTGGATGTGACTCAAGCAAATTGCGTCCCTGTCTACCATTCAGGAGGTCCAGGGTTCGATTCCTGGGGCCTCCTGGTGAAGGCAAGCTGGCCTGTGTGGCGAGCTGGCTTGAGTGGAGAGCTGGCCCTTGCAGAGTGCTGGCCCAAACGGCATGCTGACCTGCATGGAGAGCTGGCACAGCAAGATGACGCAAAAAAGAGACACAGAGGACAGACAATAAGAGACGCAGAAGACCAGGGAGCTGAGGTGGTGCAAGAGATTGAGCACCTCTCTTCCACTCTGGAAGGCCCCAGGATTGGTTCCTTGTGCCGCCTAAAAAAGAAGAGAAGCAGACACAGAAGAACACACAGAGGGCAGACAGTGAGTACAAAATGAGGGGGGGAAGGGGGAGAAATAAATAAATAAATCTTAAAAAACAACAACAATATATGCTTAAATCCTTATCCCATACCATATACCAACATTTAAAAATCCATTAGAGGGAAGCGGGTGTGGCTCAATCGATAGAGCTCCCGTTTACCATATGGGAGGCCCCGGGTTCGCTTCCCTGGGCCTCCTTGTGGGGGCAGGCCAGCCGGCGCGGCGCGGTGGGCTGATGCAAGACCTCACAGCAGGAAGCGGGTGTGGCTTAATCGATAGAGCCCCCGTTTACCATGCGGGAGGCCCCGGGTTCGCTTCCCGGGGCCTCCTTGTGAGGGCAGGCCAGCCCGCGTGGTGCGGTGGGCTGATGCAGCAGGACCTTACAGCAAGGGGGAGATAAGCAGACACAGAAGAAACACACAGAGAATGGACACAGCAAACACAAGCAGCAAGAAGGGGATAAGTAAATAAATAAATAAATCTTAAAAAAAAAAAAAATCCATTAGATTTTAATGTAATGAATATACAAACAATAGAAAAACTGTTGGCAGTTACATCTCTGATTTCTGGACTAAAACAAAGTTTGTAGGATAAATGCAGGCAGTACAAAATGCTTTGTTGAGGGCATGGTCTCTGGAGTCAGTAGCCTGTGACTGAATTCTAGCTAGCAATTTACTGGTTTCTCAACGTCAGGCAAGTTACCTAATTGCTCCAAATTTACAATTCTGTGAACTGTAGAATGGGAGGGAAACATTAACCTACCTTATAGGACTGTTTTGAGGATTAAATGGAATAATATATATAAAGTGCTTGTCACTGCGAATATTCTCACTGTCCTGATTTTGTGATAATCAGGGTAGACTAAACATCTGCTATATTAGAAACCATGCATGTGTCCCCAGACCTAGTTTTTCTCCCTAGGTCTGGTTTTTGGAATGCTGGTGATAAACTAAGCCTGATTTATTATATGACCATCCTGTATGGGAAATGACTGTGACTCTAGGTATCTTTGGTCAACCTTAAGAGATATAACAGGGAGACAGATGTGGCTCAAATGGCTGGGCGTCCGTCTCCATATGGAGGGACCTGGGTTCAGTCCCTGGGACCTCCCGGTAAAAAGAAAAATACAGATGGCGTGTAGGCCACCAGGCGCCATGTGCAGTTGCGCCACCATGCCCTGCGAGCCACCAGGAAGATGATGACGTAACAGGAGAGTGACACAAGGGAGAGCCAAGACGAGATGCGCTGAAAAACCAGGAACTAAGGTGATGCAGGCAGTAGGATGCCTCTCTCCCACATCAGAGGTTCTGAGGATAGAATCCCAGTGAAGACAAAGAGAAGGATAAAAAGAGAGGGTAGGAAACGGACACAGAGTTGCCCAACGAATGGACACAGAAACAGCAAAAATGGGGGGTGGGGGGTGGTAAAAATGGATAAAAGTAAATAAAGAAATCCTTAAAAAAAAATGTATAGGGTAGGAAGATTGAGTGGGTTGTAGTTGCCTTGCTGTTAATTGTCAGTGGGGTATCCGTTCTGATGAAAGCTTAAGATACGGACTATAGTTAGTAGTAATACTTTGATGATGCTCTTTCATGATATGTCAACAAATGTTTCACAGCAATGTGGGGTGTTTGTGGGGAAGGGTGATGTGTGGGAGCCCTCTATGATGTTATGCATGTTTGTTTTGTAAGTTCACGATGTTTGCTGAACACTTATAGTTTATGTATTTTCATGTATGAATGATATACTTCAATAAATTGTTTTAAAAAATAAAGTGCTTGTCACAATATCTGGCACATAATAATTGCTCAGTAAATGTTCAGGAGGCAGCAGAGCATAGTGTTTAAGAGTTCAGGTTCTAGAGGCTGACTTTATGGGTTCAAATCCTAGTTCTTCCACATACTAGCTAGGTGACGTTGGACAAATTACGTAAGTTTCTCTTCTTTAACAAAAATGTAATAATAAAGATTGTAACAGTGGTTATAACTTGACTAATATTAAGCCCTATAAGGTTGTTGCCAGGACACAATGTAATAGTGGGTAAAGCATGAAATCAGCTATCATTCTTATTGTTCCCCTGTATGAAATGCATTTTGTTTTCCTGTAGTTGTTTTTAAGAATTTCTCCTTATCATTGTTTTCCGGAAGTTTAACTCTGGAGTATACAGTATTTATCCTGCTTAGTGTTCACTGATATTCCTAGATTTGTGGATTTCTGATTTGATCAAACTTGGAAAAAAGTTGGCCAATATGTTATGGATTTTTTCCTACCCTATTCTGTCTCTCTCCTTCAGAGACTCCAATTACATGTTAGGGTGCTTGATGTTGTTTCAGATGTACCTAATGCTTTGTCAGTTTTTTTTTTTTTCTTCCTCCCCAATCTTTTTCTCTCTGTGCTTCAGTTTGGATGATTTTCATTGCCCTGTCTTTAAATTCAACGATCCTCTCTTTTACCGTGTATAGTCTGCTGTTAATCTTGCCCAGTGATTTTTTAAAAACTAGACAACTTGTAGGTTTACAGAAAAATCATGTGGAAAATGCAGAGTACCTATATACACCCCACAGTTTTCCCAATTATTAATACTTTTAATTAGTGTGGTAGCTTTGTTACAATGGATAAAAAAATATTATAATTATACTAATAACTATAGTCCATAGTGAACATTAGGGTTCACTGTTTTGTGTTGTACAGTCCTATGTTTGTTTGTTTTTTAAAGTTTGAGTTCAATAATATATATTCAACTTAAAATTTCCCCTTTTAAATACATATATATAATTCAGTGCTGTTAATTATATTCACTATGTTGTACTACCATACCACCAACTAGTACCAAAATTTTTCCATCACCCCAAACAGACAATTTGTATCAATTAAGCATTAATTCCCCACCCCTTCCCCTGCCTCTGGTAACCTGTATTCTAGTTTCTGACTCTATGACTTTGCTTAGTCTAATTATTTCATTTCACTGAGATCATATCCTTTTGTGTGTAGCTTATTTCAATCAACATGATATCTTCAAGTTTCAAACATGTTATTGCATGTATCAGAGATTCATTCTCTTCCATGGCTCAATAATATTTCATTGTATGGATATACCACATTCTGTTTATCCTTTCATGTGTTGATAAACACTTGGGTTGCTTTACTCTTTTGGCAATTGTGAATAATGCCTCTGTGAACAAGGGTGTACATTCATTTCTTCTGGGTATATACCTAGAAGTAGGATTTCTGGGTTATATGGCAACTCTACACTTAACTTCCTGAGGAACCACCAAACTCTTTTCCACAGTGGGTACACCCTTTTACATTCCCACCAACAATGAATGACTATTCTTACTATTCCACATCCTCTCCAACTTTTACTATTTTCCTTTATTCAGTAGTAGCCATTCTAGTGAGTGTAAAATGGTATCATCATTGTGGGTTTGATTTTCATTTCCCTATTGGCTACTGATGTTGAGCATCTTTTCATGTGTTTATAGGCCAGGTTTCTGGAGAAATGTCTGTTCAAGTCTTTTGCCCATTTTTAAATTGGATTCTTTGTCTTCTTCTTGTTGAGTTGTAGGATTTCTTTATATATTCTAGAAATAAAACCTTTATCAGATATGTGGTTTCCAAATATTTTCTCCCATTCTATATCTCACTTTGCCAAAGGCTGCCAATGCAAAGCACCAGAAATGGGTTGGCTTTTATAATGGGACATTTATTATGGGTAAAAGCTTACAATTCTGAGGCTGTGAAATATCCAAATTAAGGCACCATCAGAAATGCTTTCTCACCAAAGTCAGCTACTGTTGATCATGGTGTCCTGTCATATGGTTAAACTGGCCACCAACTTCTGCCTTTCCCTCTAGAATCTACCGTCTCCCAGAGCTCAGCTATGGGCAACCAGGCATAGGACTTGTGTACTTCTGGGCCTCTCTCAGTCTCAGCTGCTCTATTTTCTTCTGGAGTTCAGCTGTGAGCTATCATGCAAAAGGCTCATCTCTCCCTGGACCTCAGCTTTTTGAGTCTCTTGGGGCTTCTGTCATTGAGCTCAGCTGTGGGAGAACCTGGAGCCCTTTCTCTCATATGGCCAGATCAAATACAGCAGCTTCCTTTCCCTCTGCGTCTCCATTTATATAAGACCCAGCAAGCGGGCGGAGTCTTAACCTGAGTCATGCCTCACTGACTTAGTCCAATCAAAAGGGTCTCATACCCACAGGAATGCGTTAGTTCACAAACAATTTTTCTCTTTTTGGGTTTCACAAAATAATTTCAAACTGTCACAGTTGTCGTTGTACTTTTAAGATAAAGTACTCTGATGAAAAAAAATCTTAAATTTTCATGAAGTCCAATTTCTCTATTTTTTTTTTTCATTGATCATGTTTTTGGTATAAAGTCTTAAGAAATCATTGCCTAACACAAGGTCCTGAAGATGATTCTCTCTGTTTTCTTGCAGGAGAATTAGAGTCCTATGTCTTATATTTAGGTCTTTGATGCATTGTGAGTTAATTTTTGTATATGGTATGAGGTAGGAGTCCATCTTTATTCTTTTGCATATGGATATCCAGTTTCCACAGCACCATTTGTTAAAGAGACAATTCTTTCCCCCTTGAGTGGACTTGCCACCTTGGTCAAAAATCAATCGTTACTATGAACCAAATATATTGAGTAACATATTGTTTGATTCAAAAAAATTTTTATATGTATCCAGTACATTTAATTGAGAAATGTATATATTTATTCATCTGTGTTTACTTTTTTTAGTTTTTAACTGAGAAAATTTCCTTCTATTCCTAGTTTTCTAAGTGTTTTTATCAAGAAGGGGTGCTGGATCCTGTCAAATGCCTTTTCTGCATCAACTGAAATGATTGTGTGTGTGTGTTTTCCCCTTCATTCTATTAATGTTGCATATTTTAATAATTGATTTTCTTATGTTGAACCACCCTTGCAAACCTGGGATAAATCCCATTTGATTATGGTGTATAATTTTTTAAAAAGCTGTTTGACTCAGTTTGTTTGTATTTTGTGGAGGAATTTTTGCATCTGTATTCGTAAGGGATTTTGGTTTGTAATTTTCTTTTCTTGTGGTATTTTCTTCTGGCTGTGGTATTAGGGTGATGTTGGCCTCAAAGAATGAGGTAGGGAGTGGTCTCTCCTCTTCAACCTCTTAGAAGTGTTTAAGCAGGATTGGTGTTAATTTTCCTTGGAATGTTTATAATATTACCCAGTAAAGCCATCTGGTCCTAGGCTTTTCTTGTTGGGAGGTTTTTCATTACTGAATTAATCTCTTTACTTGTTATTGGTTTGTTAAGAAATTCTATTTCTTCTTGAGTCAGTGTAGGTAGTTTGTGTTTTTTGAGGAATTGGTCCATTTCACCTAGATTATCTAATATGTTGCTTTACAGTTGTTCATAATATCTTCTTATAATAATTTCTTTCTGTGGGTTTGGTAGTAATGCCCCCCCCCACCGACCCTTTGAGTTCTGATCTTAGCTTTTTGTGTCTTTTAGCTTTTTTTCTTTATCAGTGTAGCAAAAGGTTTGTTGATTTTATTGATCTTTTCAAAGAACCAACTTTTGGTTTCATTAATTCTCTATTGTCTTGTTATTCTCAATTTCACTTATCTCTGTTCTACTTATTTCCTTTCTTCTGCTAGCTTTGGCTTTGGTTTGTTCTTTTTCTAGATCCTGAAGTTGTGAGGTTAGGTATCTGATTTAGGTTCTTTCTTCTTTTTAAATGTAAGCCCTTATAGTCATAAATTTCCCTTTCAGCACTGCCTTTGCTGCATCCCAGACATTTTGGTATGTTGTGTTTTCGCTTTCATTTTCCTCAAGATATTTCCTAATTTCCCTTGTAATTTCTTCTTTGACCCATTGTTTAATTACGTGAATTTTCTAGTTCTCCTTCTGTTTTTGATTTCTGGCTTCATTCCATTGGGGTTCACTGGGTTTTCTTGAATGTGTATATTTATGTCTTTCATTTAACCTTGGATGTTTTCTGCAATTATTTCTTTGAATATTCCTTCTGTCCCTTTATCTCATTTTTCTCTTCTGGGACTCCTATTACCTGTATATTGGTTCACTTGAAGGTGTCCCACAGGCCTTTTAGGCTTGGTTAATTTTTTTTTTTTTTTTCATTCTTTTCTCTTTTCACCTTTCAGCATGAATCATTTCAATTGTCTTATCTCTGAGTTCACTGATTCTTTCTGCCAGCTCCTATCAGCTAAAAAGACACATAAGGAAAAAAACATGTTTCACAGTTGTTTTAGTTTGTTAAAGGCTGCCATGGCAATATACCAGAAATGGGTTGGTTTATACAATGGGGATTTATTAATTTATAGGCATATAGTTCTGAGGCTGAGAAAAATGTTCAAATCAAGGCATCAGGCGAAGCTGTCTCCCCATAGATATGGCTGCTGGTGATTCTGGACTTCTCTGTCACATGGCAGGGCACAAAGGCAGCATCTTCTGTCTTTCCCTTCTCCTCCAGCTCTCATTGCTTTCAGCTTCTGGCTTCCTCCAGCTTCCTCTCTGGTCCTGTGGTTTTCTCTCTGCTCCTGTAGCCTTCTCTGTGCTTCTGTGTCTTTCTCACTCCTGGTTCTATTGATTTCAGCTTCTGGCTTCTCCATCTATGGCCTTCTCTATCAGCTTCCATCGGTTTCTCTCTGACCTCCTGTGGCCTTTTTTCTCTCCCAGCTTCCATTGATTTCAGCTTCTGGCTTCTGAGACTTTCTCTCTCAGCTTCTGGGGGTTTCTCTCTGAGCTCCTGGGTCTTTTCTCTACTCTGTCTCTCCGTATCCATTCCTTTTATAAAGGACGCCAGTAAGAGGATTAAAACCCACCCTGTGCTATGCCTTACTGATGTAATCTAATCAAATAGCCCTTAACTGAATCTAATAAAAAGGTCCTATCTACAGTCGGTACATACCCACAGGACTGGATTAATTTAAGAATATAATTTTCTGGGGTCCACAAAAGCCCCAAACTACCACAACAATCTTTGCAAATTGGCATTGTATTGACTGGTGCTCTTCTACAGAATTTAGCACTCCTATCAAGAATGTCAGTCCAAGGCGAAGTGAAGTTCAGGGTTCTTGGTCTTTTCTGAGTCTGCTTCTTTTCCTGGGTATGGGCTTGCTAGTGGCCTTAGGAATTCCCTCATTTATAGGAATTCCAATGCCTCCTCTACTCCACATGACTAAACCTACCCTCCTCTAGGTGCACCATTGTATGTCTTAAAGCAGGAAACCTCTTTCCCATCCTGCTTTGACTTAATTGTTTCTTATATTGCTTTAACTGTCTCCAAGCTTCTTCTGCCTGCAGGGCAGGGTCTGGTAGGATAAACCAGAGACTTTGTTCAGTCTTTCAACCTGCCACCTGACTGAATGACACTGACATACAAGCACCCCAATATGCACATAGGGGTTACTCTGCTCTCTCTGGAACAGGGCCAGGGACCCATGATGGGAGTGCAGGCTGACTCCACACTGTACCACGGAGGGGCCAGCAAGGCACCAGGTGCTTCTCCAATCATTTTTTTTTTTTAACGTTTTTCCTCTTAACTTTATTTGTACATTTAATAATCGAAAATATAAACAATTAAAAACTAAAAAGTAAACACAGATGAATAAATATATACATTTCTCCATTAAATGTAATGGATACATATAAAAATTTTTTTT
>JAQZBX010060427.1:0-17308 GCA_029593785.1 Cabassous unicinctus | reverse complement strand
AAAAGGGAGGCAAGCTCACAGGGTAACAAATTATAGGCACTGCAAATTCGCTATGTGCTGTTGGTCTGACGAAGAAGAAATGTAGGGAAAACAGGATTTTCAGGCATATGAAGTACTATGGAAAAGAAGACTCTGATTGGCTTTTTCCATTTTCTTTGTGGAGGGAACCAAATAAGATAGACTGAAGCTACAGAAGGGATTTAAGTTTGACACAAGGATAATTTCTTTAGGGTACAGTTGATAGATTGAAAAGATCAAAGCAAGAATAGATGTAGAATGATCTAAGAATAAGATAGCTGTTAATCTGACTTGATGAAGCCTGTCTTTGTGAAACAGGGAATTCATCATCATTTTATCTGAGGGCACATTCATGGGACAGAGCCCAAAGCCAAGATGAAGAGCTAGAAACAAATTTTTCTACCTGAAAATTTTTCTACCCTCTCTCCTCTAACCAGAATGATTCGCTTTGACATTTAGATTAATTTACTTAACTATTCATAGTAATGGGAGAAGGAGAAGAAATCCTACAGTCAGATGAATCTGTAGGCTTCATGTAACCAAGGTTTTGCATTTAGTCCATGATGGGATCTAAATACTAGGTGTAAAAAGGACACAGAAAGTATGGTGTTGGGGAAATAGATCAAAACATTTAACTCAAAAAAGGATGGAAATACCCAACATGATACTTTCTTCACTGAGACTCAAGCTATATTTTTTCCAATGCTAGTATGACAAAAAACAAAACAAAACAAAAGCAAACAAACAAAAACCCACAGCAAAAATCCCAGTTAATTACTAGTTATTTTCACTCAGTATTCTCAATGGTAGGTCTGGTAAAGAGAATTCAAGCATTAATCTTCTATGATAAACATCTGCTATTTTTATGGAATAAATCAAAGACTTGGGGTCTCATAAATATTAGAATGATGACTACTATTTATTTAGTGGGGCTTTGGTGTCAGTGACAATGAGATCTAATAGCATGGGTGGTGTGGGGGAGGGTCCTCTTTGCTCTACCAAAGAAGTCTGTAGAATGAAAAGTTTCAGAATCCTTGTTCTGCACAACGGCCCTTCCAGGTTTGACCGATCATTTTGGGTGAATAAAATCACTCCCAAAGTGATTTAACTGGTAGTCTCTGACCTATAAAAGGGTTGAAGAATACAGAGATTTTTGTCTGGAGCGCTTACGTACTGGAGATTCCAAGGTGAGGTAGATCGGTTGTAGTAATCTGAAGACCTTCTGGATTGTGTATTCCGGTTTAGGATGCTCAGGTTGACCCTCACAGTCTGGGGGAAATTCTTGTCCTCAGTATTTGGGCATCCTGGATTTTGTGGGATCACTATTCCTGCCTTCACAGTAGCCACCAGACTCAGCAGCAGTAGTAGTGCCTTGAACTGAATGGAAAAGGAAGAGGTGAGATTGGATTAGTATGTGGATTTTGTTAACAAATCATTTGTAATGGCAACTGTATTGCTAATCATAGAAAACATATAATGTTCTATACTAAATTTTTAGATTAGTTAAACAACTGGTTAGATGACCAAAATATTATCAGATCATGGATTTTTTTAACCAGTCTTGAGCATTTTTGACTTAGGAAAGACACATTATACGTTGGCTAGCAGTAATTTTAGTAAAAATGCCAAGTAGTGAGGGGGCACATTTCATTGACATTTCATTGGGAGAATAGCAACCTTGATTTTCTAGGGGAAAATGTCTTCCTGAACCATTTTTCTCAGTCCTAGCATTCTGTGAAACCCTATGTCAAGTCCAGTGTGCACCTTGGAAGAAAGAGTGGTAGAATGTCCATTTGGTATCAGTAGTCAGGTAGAAATGCTGCACCACTGGCAAATATCCAACTAAAAACTAGATCCCCCTTACATTTTCTTATGCATATTTTCTAATTTTTCTAAATTAACATGCATCAAATCTGTAATGAAAACAGATTTCAAAAAAGATGCTTCAGATTAAATCTTATAAAAATGTATAGCCCATTTACTGTAAGACACAGTTATACATATATCTAAATAGAAAAAATAGTTTTGATGAGCCAAGACTATAGTAATATATATACATAATTCAAAGAAAGATCTCTACCACAGCTTTTAAATCCTCAACAATAAAAACACATTTTATTATGGATTTTAAAATGCTGTGGGAATATTATATTAAATCCTTTGTACCCTGGAAAATAGACTTTCAATAAACATTCTTTCTCAATGCACAGCATTATATGCCACTTCTTGTGTGGTTTAGTCTCAAAATAGCTATCTTTCAGTTTTAATCTCATCTTTCAAACTGATGTATATCAGCTCTTGAAAACGCTATTCGATGACTTAATCACCTACCAAAGCTTTCATTTGCTACCCTACATATGCAGTATTCTTGGATCTCTCATAGTTAGAATCCAGAATTTCATGCCCGCGCTCCAGATATATTATCTGATATGAATCAATGAGAGAATTGCACGTTAGTGCAGGACTCACCACAGAAGAGATCGTCACAGAAGACATTGTAGCTTCTTTGGATTAGCTGGAGATGGATGAAATTGTGCCTGCTATGAGACGGATAAAGTGCAGCACTACCTTCTCTCTTTTTATAGGACTTTGTTCCTTCTGTGGTCACTTTACGTTGGCGTGTCACAGTGCGTTCAGGGGTGACACCATTTTGGTTAAAAATTCCATCCCCAAATGAGGTCAAAGAAGAACCTCCCCTTCATGACGGGTAATACATGCTTCTGAAGAAAAATGGGAAGGGGAGGAATTTATGATTCTAAAGACCATGAGTCTCTTCATTCTTCAAGGAACTATTACTTGTTGGAAGTCAAGTGAAAATGCTTGCTAAGGGCAGACATCATCTACGTAAGCGTGTATGCAAAGTTGCTGTAAGAGCTATACTCTATTTTAATGACTCAGGGGAAATAAAAGTTTGACATTACACACAAGTCTTCTGGTGTCAGATTTCCCACTGATCTTTCCTTTTCTCACCAGATTCCCTGGTCAGAGGTCATGGGAGCAATTCCAAAAACTACTCAAATTCTTGCCATATAAGTAAACAAAAACAAACAGTTTAGTGATGACAGGCTATCTATATTATATTTAATTGATTTTAACAACTGTTTTATTGAATGTCTATTCTGTGCAAGGAATTAATAACTAGGTTCAAGAGATGTGAGATTTACTAATAAGGCATATCTAGTTCTATATGTTACCAAGTAATTTGTTAATATTTGGCATATTGAGGCTCAATCTCATACAATCCTTTAGGATTGAGATGGAGATGGAGGAGAGAGGAGATTCAGCCAGATAATGGAAGGAAGAAATTGAAAATGGAGATTGAGACTGAAGAAATGTGATGGAGGTAGAGAAAATAAGGGTGATAGAGAGTAGAGTGTGATAAGAACAAGAAGGGAGAGGAGGAATGAGGGGAATAAGAAGGAATGAGAGAAGGAAATGGCTCTCTCCTTCCCTCTTTTCTTTCTACTCTCTAAGAGAAATGAACTTTGATTTCAGTTTCTTGGGAATATGAAGGACCAGGACAAGGATGATAAAGATGAAGGGTAAACAGAAACAGATGTGGCTGGCTACACATCACCCCTTTCTTTGCTCCTTCTTTCCAGTGAGATGAACCATGGCTCCTCATCCTCTCAGCTGACAACTCACATTCTCTATGGTAAAGCAGAGAAGTTGATCAGCATTTCTCACTTAACTGTTGGGGAGTATGATAAGTTTGCAGATTCTGGGTCTGTTTGTTCTCATATCCATTCCTTCTTGCCTTGCTTTACTCTGTACCTCAGAGGGCTGACCCTGCAGGGTGCTTTCTCAGCATCTCCTTCAGCTGGGCTCAGTCAAAGGGAGATTGAGAAGAGAAGGGAGAAGCCAGGCTGTTGCTCCCCCTCCATCTCTCAGAGTACAGCTGGATCCCTTTGTCCCTTCAGCCTTGGGATGGTAGCAGCCTCTTGCTGACACCAGTCTCCATCACTGGTGTAACTGGTTGCCTGCATTAAATTCCCTCTGCTGCAAATGTCTGAGTGGCTTTTCTGCTTTCTTCTTTAGATAGACTGAGATTGATGTGGTGAGGGAGGCCTTGAGCAGCTGAGTCTCAGTGATGTCGGTCGATGACCTTGACAGGCAAAGGAGATGGAAGAGGACCTAGGATGGAGCTTCTCCCCATTTCCCTAGTTCTGATGTTGACACCACCGAATGTCCCTTGAAGCCATGGAGTCACCGTAAGCCCTCCTGCCCATCCTCTGCACATGATCAGGTAGCATTCTCAGAAAGTGTGGTCTCCTTCACATCTATCCTGTTATTCCCAGGCCATTCCTCCAACTCAGACTCTCACCCACTGGGACTGTTTTTTATTTTATTTTATTTTATTATTTATTTCCCCCTTTGGGGCACAAATACATGACATATACACTATAATTTTCACTGAACAGTGTATCTTGGAGCTCATTCTGCCTCAGTACATGAAGAGTTTCCTCCTTTTAAAGGGGAAATTAGTATTCTATTCTAGATGGGCCGTAATTTAGTCAACCAGCTCTCTATCAATGGACATTGAAGTTGTCTCTGACTTTTTATTTTAAAGCAGTTTTATTGAGATATATTCACATGCCACACAATCTATCCAAAGTGTACAACCGATGGCCCCCAGCACAATCACAGTGTCATGTATTCATCACCACAAAAAATTTTAGAACAAATTCATTACTCACTGGGATGGTTTTTTGTTTGTTTGTTTGTTTTGTTTTGTTTGTTTTTTTAAAGCACCCTAACCTATTGTTAATGGGAATTTCGAATATCATTTACACTCTCTTTGGAGATAACTTGGTGGTATCTACCAAGAATTCAAATATGCATTAATCCTCTTCTAGCTGGCCACTTATATCTAGAAATGTATTCTTCCAAAATGCACAATTTGGAAAAAATTATACAAGGCTGTTCACCACAGCCCGGTTAGTAGGAAGAAAAGAAAACATATGTTTTAAAAATACATCTACAGAGGATAAAAAATAATTGATATATATATATTATAGATCCTCCCTCTGTAATGATCCCCTTTACGTACAGAACAAAACCAATTGTGTGTGTGTGGAATATACATGAATGTATGGAAATGTAAGGTTAGTAAGAAAGGATACTATCAAACTGTTCATAATAGTTAACTCAGTGAAGGGGAGTGGGATGGGGATGGGGTGATGAAATGTTTTAAGAAGATCTTCTTAATATTTAGTCTGTTTTTGTATTTTTAAAATAATTTAATAAGCAGTTTTATTGAGATATATTCAAACACCATATGATCTTTTCAAAGTGTATAATCAATGGCTTTTAGTATAATCACAATGTTGTTCACTCATCACCACAAAAAAGTTTTAGAACAATTTCATTACTCCAAAAAGAAAAACTCCACACCCCTTAGCAGTTCTTCCCCAGCCCTACAAAACCACTATCTAATTTTGTCCTTATAAATTTATTTATGTTTACATTTTATATAAATGGAATCATACAATATATAGTACTTTGTGTCTGTTTTCTTTCACTTAGCATAATGTTTCTTTTTGTCTGATATTAACATCTGGTAGTATTAACATACATTTTTTCAGTTTCAAAGTAAAATGATCTTATATATTCAATTTTACTTATATTCATATTTCATATGTGGTTTTACTATGCTATACAGTCCCATGTTAGATTTTTTAGCTTTTAGTAATATACATGATTTTAGAGTTTCCCTATAAACCTCTTTCATACCCACATGATAGCACTGCTAGTTACAAACCTTATGTTGGGTTTTCACCTTTTCTATTCATTTCCAAAGATTAACACATATCCTTTTTACCAATTCTGCACAAGTTAACCCTCAGCTTTCCATTCTCTAACCTCATTCTCTTTTCTCATGACCCATATTCAAGTCATTAACTCCATGAGTTTACACAATTTATTTACTTCATAGTAGTGCAATCATACAGTATTTATCCTTTTGTGTCTGACATGTTTCATTCAACATAATGTCCTCCAGGTTTATCCATGTTGTCATATGCTCTACGACTATACTTCTTACAGCTACATAATAATCTATTGTGTGAATACACCACAGTTTGTTTATCCATTCATTGGTTGATGGACACTCGAGTTGTTTCCAACATTTGGCAATTGTGAATAACGCCACTATGAACATCAGTGTACTGATGTCTGTTTGAGTCACCGCACTCAGTTCTTCTGGGTATATACCCAGTAGTGGTATAGCTGGTTTATATGGCAAATCTATATTCAACATCTTTAGGAAGAGCCAAACAGTCCTCCACAGTGGCTGTACCATTCATTCCCACCAACAGTGAATAAGCATTCTTAAATCTCCACATCCTCTCCAACACTTGCAGTTCTTTGTCTTTTTAATACTGGCCATTCTAATAGGTGTGACATGATATCTCATTGTAGCTTTGATTTGCATTTCCCTAATCGTTAGTGATGTTGAACACTTTTTCATGTGTTTTTTTTTTTTTTGTCATTTGTATTTCTTCTTTGGATAAATGTCTATTCAAGTCTTTTGCCCATTTTTAAATCGAGTTGTTTGTCTTTTTATTGTTGAGTTGTAGCATCTTTTTATATATCATGGATATTAAACCCTTATTGGATATGTGATTGCCAAATATTTTCTCTCATTGAGTCAGCTGCCTTTTCACCCTTTTGACAAAGTCCTGTGAGGTCTTTTAATTAAAGCTGTTTAATTTTGAGGCGGTCCTATTTATCTATTTTTTTCTTTTGTTTCTTGTGCTGTAGGTATAAGATCCAAGAAACCATCACCTACCACAAGGTCTTTAAGTTGTTTCCCTATATTTTCTTCTGGTAGTTTTATTGTCCTGGCTTTTATGTTTAGGTCTTTGATCCATTTTGAGTTGATTCTTGTATAAGGAGTGAGATAGGGGTCATCTTTCATTCTTTTGGTTATGGATATCCAGTTCTCCCAGCACCATTTGTTGAAGTGACTGTTTTGACCCATTAAAATAGTTTTGGTAGGTTTGTCAAAAACCTGTTGGCCATAGAGGTGAGGGTTTATTTCTGGACTCCCAATCCTATTCCACTGATCTATGTGTCTATCTTTATGCCAATACCATGCTGTTTTGACCACTGTAGCTTTGTAATATATTTCAGGGTCAGACAATGAAATTCCTCCCACATCACTCTTCTTTTTTAGAATGTGTTTGGCTATTAGTGTGCATTTTCCTTTTCAAATGAATTTGGTAATTTCCTTTTCTATTTCTGTGAAGAAGGCTGTTGAAATTTTGATTGGTATTGCATTGAATCTATAAATCAGTTTGGGTAGGATTGACATCTTCATGATATTTCATCTACCAATCCATGAACATGGAATGTCTTTCCATTTGTTTAGGTCTTCATTGATTTCTTTTAACATTGTTTTGCAGTTTTCTGCATATAGGTCCTGTCCTTCTTTGCTTAACTTGATTCCTAGGTATTTGAGAATTTTTGTTGGTATTGTAAATGGAATTTTCCCCCTTATTTCCACCTCATATTGTTCTGTACTAGTGTATAGAAACATTACTGATTTTTGCTTGTTGGTCTTGTATCCTGCCACATTACTGTACTCTTTATTATTTCAAGTAGCTTTTTTGTAGTAATTTCAGAATTTTCCAAATATAAGATCATGGCATCCTCAGTGACAGTTTTACTTCCTCTTTTCCTATTTAGGATGCATTTTATTTATTTATTTTCTTGTCTAATTGCTCTAGCTGTAACTCCTAGTACAATGTTGAATAACAATGGTGACAGTGGGCATCCCTGTCTTATTCCCGATCTTAGAGGGAAAGTTTCAACATTTCCCCATTGAGTACAATGTTGGCTGTGGGTTTTTCATATGTGCCTTTTATCATATTGAGGGATTTTCCCTCTATTCTTATCTTTTGAAGTGTTTTTATCAAGAAAGGATGCTGGATTTTGTCAAATGCAAAAACGCATTAATGATTATTTTTTTCCCTTCAATTTGTTAATGTGGTACGTTAATTGATTTTCTTATGTTGAACCACCCTTGCATACCAGGAATAAATCACAATTGGTCTTCAATTTTTTGGAACAATTTAAGCAGGATTGGTGTTAATTCTTCTTGAAATGCTGGTAGAACTCAAGTCCTGGACTTTTCTTTGTTGGGCGATTTTTGATGACTGATTCAATCTCTTTAAATGTGATTGGTTTGTTAAGTTCTTGTATTTCTTGTAGTGTCCGTATAGGTTGTTTGTGCATTTCTAGGAAATTGTCCATTTCATCTAGGTTGTCTAGTTTGTTGGCATACAGTTTTTCATAATATCCTCTTATGATACTTTTTATTTCCTTGGGGTCAATCATAACTTTGCCCCTTTCATTTCTGATTTTATTTATATGCATCTTCTTTCTTTTTTCTTTTTTAGTCTACCTAGGGGGTTGTCAATTTTATTGATCTTCTCAAAAAAACAGCTTTTGGTTTTGTTGGTTTTCTCAATTGTTTTTTTGTTCTCAATTTCATTGATTTCTGCTCTAATCTTTATTATTTCTTTCCTTCTGCTTGTTTTGGGAATGGTTTGCTGTTCTTTTTCTAGTTCCTCCAGTTGTTCAGTTAGACCTTTAATTTTAGCTCTGTCTTCTTCTTTAATATAGGTGTTTAGGGTTGTAAATTTCCCTCTCAAGACTGCCTTAGCTGTATCCCATAAGTTTTGATAAGTTGTGCTCTCATTTTCATTTGTCTCAATATATTTACTAATTTCACTTACAATTTCTTCTTTGACCTCCTGATTATTTAAGAGTATGTTATTCAGCCTCCACACATTTGCAAATTTATCTCTTTCCCATCTATTATTGATTTCCAGTTTCATTCCATTATGATCTGAGAAGGTGCTTTTTAAAATTTCAATCTTTTTATAATTATTGAGACCTGCATTGTGACCTAACATGTGGTCTATCCTAGAGAAAGATCCATGAACACTTGAGAAGAATGTATAACCTGCTGAGTTTGGGTGTAATGTTCTGTATATGTCTGTTAGGTATAGCTTGTTTATCATATTGTTCAAGTTCTCTGTTTCTTTGTTGATCTTCTGTCTAGTTGTTCTATCTAATGATATGAGTGATGTGTTGAAGTCTTCAACTATTGTAGAGCTATTTCTCTTTTCAGTTTGAATTTGCCTCACATATATTGGGACACTCTGGTTAGGTATTTATGACTGTTATTTCTTCCTGGTGGGTTGTCCCTTTTATTAATATTTAATGGCCTTCTGTATCTCTTATAACTTTTTTGCATTTAAAGTCTGTTTGTCTGATATTAGTATAGCTAACCCTGCTCGTTTTTGGTTACTGTTTGTGTGGAAAATCTTTTTCCAGCCTTTCACTTTCAATCAGTTTGTATCCCTGGGTATAAAGTGAGTCTCTTATAGGCAGCATATGGATGGTTCATGTTTTTTTAATCCATTCTGTCAGCCTATGTTTTTTGATTGAGGAATTTAATCTAAATCTATTCACACTCAATGATATTACTGTAAATGCATTATTTACTTCCACCATTTTACTCTTTGGTTTTCATATGTCATCTCTTATTTTCATCTGTCTTTTTACTCTTTTGGTTATCCTTTCTGCTATTCTTCTATATTCTCATATAAGCCTCTCTCTCCTGTCTTTTTCTTTTAGGCTGTAAGCCTTCACTATTTCCTGCAAAGGTGGATTCTTTTTTATGAACTCTCTTAGTTTCTGTTTGTTTGTAAATATTTTAAACTCACTATCATATGTGAAGGACAATTTTGCTGGATAAAGAGTTCTCCGCTGGCAGTTTTTCTCTTTCAGTATCCTAATTGTATCATACCACTGTCTTCTCGCTTCAATGGTTTCTGATGAGAAATCCTCACCAAGTCTTACTGGGCAATCCTTGTATGAGATGTTTGTCCTCTCCCTGGCTGCTCTCAGAATTTTCTCTTTATCTTTGACATTTGACATTCTGAGTAGCCTTAGGGGCTATGTACCTCTCTCTCCTTTCCTGGGAGGTAGATCCCTGGGGTGCCCTTTGTTTATAGCTGCTGCCCCCAGGCCTGAGAATTCAAAAGTGTCTATAGGGTGGGGGAGGATGCCAGCAGTTGCAGCTGTGGCTTTTAACTCACAGTTTTGCAGTGGTGATTCTTTTCCCCTGACCCTCTCTCTTCTGGGTGATGTTCAGCCTTCCCCTCATGTCCTAAACCCGAGGAGATTTTTTTCCCAAGCTGTTTCTGCCTGTCCTCTAGCTATTTTTCTGGGAAAGCAGAGAGTTCTGTGCCTTTTTAGTCTGCCATCTTCCCAGAATTCCTCTGGGACTGTTTTAATAGTCACATTTGCTCATCCCAATTGCTGCCCACTGACCATCTTCAACATTCCTGCAATGAATTGTGCCTTTCCTTTCCTATTTAGCTTGCATACAGAATGAAATGTAAACCCCTTATCATTTTAGTTAGTATTTGAGTTTGTCCATGATTGTCTGCACTCTTCCTTTCTAGTCTCATCTCCTGCCCATGCTCCATGATCTGGGCTCATGGAGTCCTGGTAATCTTCTAGAACTCCTTCTGCCTATATGTCTTTTATTTAGATACTGTCTCTGAAATGCCCTTCTCCTGTCTCAGATCATCGAAATTCTGTTTGCCCTTCAAGAGCCTATTCAAATGTGTTCCCTAAGTCTGGAGGTCTCTCCTGATTACCTCTGTTGCAATGAACAGTTCCCATCACTTGTAGTTTATACTTACCTCTCTGGTAACTTTGCTTCACTTTGCACTGTTTTTTTTTTTTTTTTTTTGGCTTTAAAGATATGTTTAAAACTTGTCTTTATCTCCTCTTTTAGATTTTATGGTAACCTTTCAAGACAAATATGTTACACATGTTTGTAACTCCCATGGAGCTTAGCATGGTGCTTTATACAACATGGATCTTAAAAGATGGCAGATCTTGCTCTTTCCTTCTTGATGCACAGCCTTTCATGTATTTTTTAGTGTATTGCATGTCATGTGTTTACATATTTGACTTTTCTGCTGGACTGTGAGCTACATGGGGACAGATATATGAGATATCTTATTAGTCTTTGTATCTCCTAGTAGAGTAAATGGTAGTCATTCAATATTTTGATTGACTGACGTTTGAATGATGTTATTTTGGAAGTTCAGAATCTTGTATATTATTTTTCGGGTCCATCTATATTCCAATAACTGTAATGAGTTAACACCTTGATTCTCCATACTGATGTCTTTAAAAGTAGCATGACAAGACCTGTTCTGGACCACACTGGAGTTGTGAACTCCTTGCTTGTTGTTTTCTGGCAAGAATGAGGAAGAGGACAATGTGTTTGCTGCCAATTCCTTCAGTTGGAGGGGGCATAGGTGATGGTGAGGGGGGAAAGCTGAGTCTAGCAGTTCTCCTTATCCCTGCCTCCTGTGCAATGAAATTTAGCCTCTGTGTTGTCTTTTGAACTACCATTGCTTACTCTAAAACCAGGATGGAGAAGCAGGGTGGGTTTTACAAAAGTGTGAAATGATAATTTTGAAGTGGTGGCTAGACCTGACTGTGCCCAGCCTTGAGGAGGGCTGATTCCCATATGCACACTTGAGCCATTAATCTGTGCTCCCTGGAGGAATAGTCAGAAGTGAAGAGCACATGGAGAAACTCAAAGCAAACGTCAATCAGTGCTGAGTGAGGAGGGGTGGGATTTTCCTCTGCATGTGCTTACAGAGGCAGCTAGCTCAGGTTTGGATCCCTTTCTTTTGGGGTAGAAATAATACTGAATGAGAATTAGGGAGCCCAGAACACTGGATGAGAAGACAACTTTGTAAATGAGAGGGCACCTTTGTCTTAGTTTTGGCTCTGCCATTACTGACCCATGCCTTTGGGCACTTCACCTCTTTGAGACTCAGTTTCTCTCTCTCTAAAATGAGGAGTTCAGGTTTTTTTGTTTTTTGTTTTTGTTTTTTTAATAACCTGGTTATCTTTAATTATGTATGACTTTTTGGAGAGAGGAAATAGTAAAAGAACAAACCTGAACAGTAAATTAAGGGGTAATAATTTTGCTTTGTGATTCTCTTCTAGTGTTTGAATCATACTTCTCTGAGGGTTTGGGAAACTGAGGGCCACTAGTAATGTGGGACTGCAAGTTGGGAGCTAGGAGAGGAGGCAAGAAGGTTTGCAACTAGAGACTGGGAAATATTCCTGGGAACCAAACACAAACCTGAAGGTATGGGACTGGTTAAATGTTTGTGGGTACCTTGATTTAGAGAAATGCTTTTCAAGGCTGATTGAAATTATGAAGCCATAAAACAGTACTCCTTTCTGCTGAGAGTAGAGAATGAGAGGAATGGAAGGAAATTTTCTTCATTTTGTACCCAGTAGATGGTATTACAGACTCTTTGTCTCAATGAATTAGAAAATTAAGACCGTTGCTAAAATATAAAATCAATGAAAAAAAAACAAATTTTTATTTCTTCTGCTTAGTTTATCATTAAGAGACTATTGAATTTTTTATTCTATCTTGAATCACTTTCATAAAAAATAAAGTTTTTCAGAGTATAGGAGGATATACTATGCCATCATTAGTGATTTATGTAAATTATAATTTAAAGACAATGGCTTTTCTCAGAGGTGGGAGCCATTTTGTTTAATGCTGTGTACATTACTAGGCAACACTACTTCTCTCTTGGTCTTGATCTAATATAGAGAGGATAATGAGTAGCTGGAAAGAATTCTCTTGGTTTGAAACCTGGGGAGAGTGATATTTTGAAAATGAGCCAGAACTCATGGAACAATGTCCAATACTGTCTTAACAAGAAGATATGATGTTGAAGGAGGAGAATATTTGCAATAGAAAGTCACTTAGAGGGCCTTGGGGATTGTCAGGATTTAACTGAGATCCATATTTAGATCCAGTTTATCAAGACTAGGATCATCTTCCACCAACTTCACAGTCCAGATACCGTATGTAGCAGAAGCTCAGCTCTGTTGTTAAAGTTGCTGACTTGCAAGAACCGAGACTTAATGCGTATGAAATTATCATGGTTTATTAAATAGGAAATGTGATCTCAACCTTAGTATCAACCTGGGAGTATTGTTCCTCACCAGCCTCACACTGTAATGTATTCATGATGGTTGTGCTCGCGAGGGCACATCATCATCAGTGAATTGATGGATGGGAACACTCCAGGGTGGACATAGGCTTCATCTTGATCCCTAGTAGAATAATTTCCTTTTCTTATATGGCATGATGAATTAAAACAATGATTAACAACGAGGTCTATTTGCAGGGTCAATGTTAGTGGGCTGGTGAGGACTGAGAAAGGGGAAGCTTCAGAATACTTTTTCTCTATTTGGATTTTCTTTTCTGACCATTGGTCATTCTAACTCTCAGTAGGTTGTTTTCTCCTGATGAAAGCCCCTGTGAACAGTTCCTTTGAATAACAATTTTCTTTCCTCTACTGTCGGTTTTTGATATGTCCCCTACCTAAACTAGACTGTGTTATTTTTAACTGATGACATCAGATCACAAAAGAGTTTGAAAGTCTTTATAAAACAAACCTAATCTCTATGTCCAATAGCACATGGAATAGCCATTACATTATCCACATGAGGGATCTAATTGAAAGGGCTTTTATTGCCAGTGACTTCCAAATAGTGTGTAATGCTTTTCTTATGAGGGTAATTGAGGCTTACTGTTACACATCCTCTTCACCAGCCCCAAAGCATAGAGATAATGCCTGGAAACTCTGTGAAAGATAAAGCTGTGCAAGAAGGAAGACATGTCACATCATGTCATCTTTAAACAACTGCAATCCATCAGTATTTCCCCAATTCCTCTATTAAAATCCACTAGCAAACCGAACATAGGAGTATGTCAATTTATCCTTTGAGTAATAACTATTAACCTCATGGAAACCAAGCCTCTTCCTTACGTGGGTTTCTAACTGAAACACTGATTTAAAGTGGGTCAGAAAACTTTCCATTTTTTACGAAGAAATATATTTAGAATTCCACACCTTTACGTTAGCAGGCCCATGCAAATTTGTTTTACGGGTGGCCTTCCCTTTGGTAATGCTGACTTCATCTGATACCCTAAGAATTAAGGTCATCAAGTGACTGAAGTTTCAAGTCTGAACGGATGTCACTGAAAAGTAAGGTCTAACATTAAACAAGCAAACCAAACCGCACACTGTGGTTGAGCTATCAAGTTGTCAAGCTTTATTTTCTTTTCAGCAATTTTGAAGTTAATATGATTTAGAGACAACCACAGGATGCATTTAGAAGGAAAGATACAGCATATGAGCCTGGAACAAATTGCTCGTTGGTTTTACTTATTAATACAACATAGAGGATGCTATGATAAAGCGGCTACTCCGCAAATTGGAAATATGGTAAAGTCAATACATAATATTGCTATATTCTTTTATTCTCAAATCCTTCAAAGGATTGGAGATGGCTTATAACAAAAATTTAGGTAATAAAGTAGTCATAGAAAAATGAATCAGGCCTAAGGAATATTGAAACAGATTCAAAAGCCAAGGTCCGAGAAAACGTTATAGTCCATAAGGGTCAAAATAGTTGACCAGTTGAGGTCTACACTTGTCTCTGAGTTTCCTGGCAGCCAAAGGGAAAAAAAGAGTTATGCTCAGTTACATAGTTCTCATTATCTCATTATTTTACAAGGTCAGAAAGGAAGAAGCTGGCTAATTCTTTAGAGGAGGTGGAGATTTTCCTATCATTACATTTCGAAATAAAATTTTTGCCTGGGATTTATAAAAGTCTTCTGTTTAGGATATCGGTTAAAGATAAATTTTCAGCATCAAACATTTTTACGATCAAGCTGCAGCTCCACTTTAGTGGGGTTTGTGTGACCTTGGAAAATTACATCATCTAAGTCTCAGTTTCCATACCTACAAAATGGAAATAATAATAGTACATGCCTCATAGATAGCTATGAGGAATAGTTAGATAATACATGTGGCCAGTGTTCAGTAAATACTGATAAACTATTAGCATTTACAGGAATGTCAGATCATAAGACTTTGTCAAGGTTTATCAAACCTTTTTGAGGAAAGGCAGACATTGGATCTGAAGAACACTTACTTCCTATTCATTTGAATGTCTACTCTGTGAGGAAGTAGGGACATTTCTTCAGGCTTCAAGATGGCCTGGATGCAACAGCCATTCATTCAGCAAATGCTTCTTGAGCACCTATTATGTGCCAGGCACTGTATTAGGCTCTGGGCATACAGCAGGGCACAGCAGAAAAGGCCCTGCTTTCAAGGAGCTGACGTTCAGGATACTCCAGGCCACCTACTCCTATTCTGCATTTGCCAAACCATTTGCAACTAACTAATTTGGCTTCTTAGGTATCCGGATAATGGTTGCAGGCATTCTGCTTACTGGAATAGTCCCTGCTACAAATCATTGAGTTGTCTTTCTGATTCATATATTAGTGCACTGAGAGAAAAAGAAGGAATTTCAAGGTTTATCATATAAACCTTAATATGGACTTAATATGGAACCACTATTCTCTGTGTGTGTTGTGTATACATATACACACACGTATATATTTTTTTCTTCTGATTGTGAAAGTATATGCTCATTTGTAATACAAAATAATGGGAAAAAAGAAAAGCAACAGGAAGAAAGCAAAATTTGTCCATAATCCTTATACTCAGAAGTAAGCTTTTGGAGTGTTTTGCTCCTGTTATTTTACAAAATTGGGATAATTTTGAAGTGTATTATTTTAGCTTTTAAAATAGTATTTAAAAAGTTGTAAGCATTTTATTTTACAAAATTGGGTCATATTATAATACTGTTTTATAGCTTGCTTTCCTCATTTCACAATATGATTTTAATATTTTCCTTTTTTTTCCAGGTTTTGAAATAGATTGACTAACATTTTGAGACATGGATAAACAGCAAACCACTTAACCCATTGCCTATTGTTAAATATGTTGATTGCTGCCCAGTTTTCATTATTTCTTTCACTTCTCCATGTCATCTACCTAGAGCAATGACAATCCTATTACCTGGATGCAAAGTAGAATTATTGCAGAGTTCTGCGTTTCCAAAGTGACTGAATTTGGTTGAAAGGCAGTGTTGTAAATACATAAAAATAAAAACACTCAGAGGGTTACACATGCTTGGATGCATAAGTAGAGCAACCTTCTTTAATTCTTAAAACTGGGAAGTTATGACTGTTTTTAATGATGATGTGACCTCAAAAATGATTAAACTCTGACTTAAGAGTTAAAAAACACAATTTGATGAAACAAAATGAATGAGTTAGGAGAACAAAGCTTGCTTTGTAGTTATGGTAGTATGAGAAATTTAATACAGTGGAACACTTCTAGCATTTTAAAGGTTGTAGCAGATTAATTATAAAATGAAAAGATTTCTTTGTTCAGGGTCCTCAAAGCTGCAATTTTCTCTCTGTACCTTTCCGTGGGGGGAAACAAGTGAATATTTTGGTTCAAAATACTTTCAACCAATTTTTGCTTGGTAAGAATAAATAAAAATTGTGCTGGTGCCAACAGCCTTAATAAGGAAAGTATGATACCCTGACCACAGGAACTTGAGTGTAATATATTATAATCCATTCAAAGATAAATGAGAATAAAATATAATAAAATTAATGCATAAGATGAATTGACAGACATCTATGAAATCCGTTAAACAATTCTAGGTAATGTTCTAGTCATTTAAAAGACATCAACAACAATATTTACAACAGAAAAGCTAATGACGGTATGAAAAATAGCAATCTGCCATATAGTGTGTGTCAAACAAATGTCAATGATGTAAATATCATAACATCAAAGAACAAGACTTTTTGTATTTATCCATATAGGTATTTCATTTAATGTCTCTACGACAACCATGGGATCCTATTATCCAAATTTACAGACAAGAAAACAGAGGTGTAGTGGGCTATAAAAACTGGTCCAAGGTTGTCCAACTAGCAGGTAGTGGTCCTGAGATTGACCATGGATGCCACTGACTCTCAAGTCCATGATCTTTTTGCTGTGACAAACTGAAAGCATTGATATTGAAAACCTTTTAAAACATATTTTGCAGTTCATTTTTCTGAAATTTTTGAAACCTGTTTGGTAGAATCACCTCTTTCATTTACCCTTGCCCATTATCTCTGTTTTATTGACAACACATCTTTGTCTCTGCTATGCCTGTTTAGATTGAAACCTCCAATGTATCTATTCACTAATCTTAAAGTAGAGATGTCCATAAAAATAAAGAAGGGAGAAGCAGAGGGAGGTGTAGATACATTTCCCTGAGGATAAAGGTAATAGGA
>JAQZBX010060426.1:0-17309 GCA_029593785.1 Cabassous unicinctus | reverse complement strand
ACTTCTTCACTGTTGGTGGGAATGCAAAATGGTACAACCACTATGGAGGACTGTTTGGCAGTTCCTAAAGAAGTTGAATATAGACTTGCCACGTGACCCTGCAATACCACTACTGGGTATATACCCAGAAGAACTGAGAGCAGTGACACGAACAGACATCTGCACACCGATGTTCATAGCAACATTATTCACCATTGCCGAAAGTTGGAAACAACCCAGGTGTCCATCAACAGATGAATGGATAAACAAACTGTGGTCTATTCACACGATGGAATATTATGCAGCTGTAAGAAGAAATGAAGTCGTAAAGCATATGGCAACATGGATGAACTTGGAGGACATTATGCTGAGGGAAGCAAGCCAGACACAAAAGGACAAATATTGTATGAATGTGTTACTATGAACCAAATATATTGTGTAACATATTGTTTGTTCCAAAAAAAAAAATTGTATGTATCCATTACATTTAATGGAGAAATGTATATATTTATTCATCTGTGTTTACTTTTTAGTTTTTAATTGTTTATATTTTCAATTATTAAATGTATTTAAAAAAAGATTAAATCTCTTTAAATTGGAAAAAAAAAAACAACATCATATATTTCTGGACTCAATTATGGCTTCCCTACACATGGCCCATCTGTTCCTTTTATTTGAACCTATACTTGGTGCTGGAGTTGGTAGGTGTATGTCCAAGAGACTTGAATCTTTGGACTATCCATGTGCCAGCTGGGCCCTGAGCCTCAGCAGAGTTGCAACACCTACTCACAGTTCACTGGACTCACCCAGGACAACTAACAAGGAGGTGAGGATTGACAACCACATACCAAGGAAACAAGAGAGCCTACAATTGCAAGCAAGAGAGTCCTATACATTGGCTCTATGGGATCAAAGCCCCCTCTCAGTTAGAGGTGGAGTGGACATCACCATCCCAGAGTCCTCAGGATTGGGGAATGAACTATAGACTAGAGTGGACTTATGGGTATTCTACAATAGACTTGTTGTGATTCTAGCAATGGGAGAAATCACAGCATTGAGGTGGAGGCAGTGGCCACTGGAGGCTCTGGGGGCAGGGGGAGGGAAAGACAGGTGTA
Source organism: Cabassous unicinctus (assembly GCA_029593785.1). Taxonomy (NCBI): domain Eukaryota; kingdom Metazoa; phylum Chordata; class Mammalia; order Cingulata; family Chlamyphoridae; genus Cabassous; species Cabassous unicinctus. The sequence continues at coordinate 16,215 of JAQZBX010060426.1, read as the reverse complement.
ATGCGGGGGCTTTTTCAGGACTTGGGAATCGTCTTGAATGGCATTGCAATGACAGATATATGCCATTATATATCTTCCCATAGCCTGAAGAATTGTGTGGGAGAGAGTGTAAACTACAATGTGAACTATGGTACATGCTCTGTGGCAATGCCCCAGGATGCGTTTATCAATTGCAATGAATGTGCCACACTAATGAAGAATGTTGCTTATGTGAGAGAGTGTGGAAGGTGTGGAGAGCAGGGCATATGGGAATCCCTATATTTTTTGTGTAATCTAAGTATCTTAAAAAAATTTTTTTTAAACATTTTTTAAAAATTATAGATTTCTTACTTATCTTGTTTATTAATCTATTTCCTCTTCTAGAGTATAAGCTCCACTATGACAGTGATTTTTGTCCATTTTATCCACTGCTGTATCCTTACTGCCGAAGTACTACCTTGGCAAATATTGGTTGAATGAACTAAATGAATGAGAGGACCCAAAGGTATCTAGATCAGAAATAGCAACTACTATGCTACACATACCACCATTTTATTATTTTAACCCATACAATGGCCTATTTTACAAATAAGGAAGCTGAAGTTCAGAGAAGGAAGTTGTTTGCAGTAGATAATAATAGTAGCTGATCAAGGATTTGCACAAACCCTGAGCTTATTATACTATAGCTCACTCGTCAAAGAGGAAATAGGACTTCAATACTGAGCTGACCTTTGTAAGAGTGAGAAGGAGTAAAGAGAGTAATGGAAACAGCATAAGAAAAGGCAGATATGAAAATTCAGGAGGATTGAATATCATAGCAGAGCAGGAATCTAAATTTATGCTGAAATTTATGTTCAAAAGGATAACAATATAGACTCCGAAGGGCCTTGAATGACAAGAAGTCATTTTATAAGTGAGCACTTTCAAACTTTATATTTCTTAAACGTATTCTTCTGTCATCTGAAAGCTCATATAGAAGCCTGATAAATTAGACGTCTGAGAGAAAAATCTGGAGAGGAGAAGATAGGTTAGGAGAAAAGTGCAATAGACTAAAACCCAAGGGCTGAAAAAAAGCATACATGGAAAAAAGCATACAAAAGGGCAGATTCGGAGAGTATTATAAAAGAACATACAAAAGTACTTGCTAACAGATCAGACAAAGATAACTGTCAGAGAGGATTCCCAGTTTTACATTCCAATTACATTGAGAATGCTGCGACCTTGAGAGAACAAGGAAATTTAAGAAGAAAAGGGGTTTCAAGGACATGATGATGAGTGTGACTTTAGATAAGTATGGTCTCCTCTACCAATACACACTCTACACGTTAAGGTCCTGGGGGTTGTGTTCTCAGTCTTTTGCTCCTCTATCACAAATACACACTCATGGTATCAACTACCATCTGAATACTAATGATGCCCAAACACATGCATGGCCTAGATCTTTCTCCATAGTTCACCCAAATATCTCAAAAATTTAAAATTCAACAAGTCCAAATCTGAGCTCCTCCTCTCTATAACCTGCCTTTCTTCTCACAAAGCTATACCTCTATCATCCATTTTCCTGAGCCCCCATCCTTTATACCATCTCCTTTCTCCACCCAATCCAAAACTATCATCCAGCTCTAATTTGAGCAACTGTAATAACCTCATAATTAAGGTACTTTGCCCCCTTGCCTTATGTTTCCAAATTTATCCTCAAAACTGGTGCTAAAATCTGATCATACCAATCCTTTGCTTAAAATCCTTCATCAGCATTATCATATCTTCCTCCACTTAAAATCCTTCAAAGGCTCTCTCATCTCAAGTTAATGGTGATATTCCTTACCTTGGTATCCAACGCCCTTTGTAACTTGGCCTTTTCTATCCCTCCTCCTAGCTTCACATCCTACTTTCTCTCTCATAGACATGCTATGGAATGAACCATTTACCGTATTCTGATGTAACAGGTTCTTTTAAATCTCTGAAACATCGTATATGCTAAATCATTAACCTGGAATTTTCTCCCTTGTACACCTGGCTAATTCTTACCCACTCTGAGATTTAGATTTCTTCTGAGAAATCTTCCCAAAATCACTTAAGTGCCCTTCATCTATTTTCCCATAGCATCCTGTACATTATATCCACGTAAGAATTTCACTCCCTGGATTGTCATCATTATTTGTTTTACATGTATGTCTTCCCAACTAGATCTACATACTCAGTACCCAGTGCACAACAGGCCCTCAATAAATGCTGAATGAATGAATAAAACAGCAAGCTACGTGGGGAGTATCTGAATAAGAAAATCTTTGTAGACAGTTGGAAGTGTGTAAGGCTATAGTTTGAAAAAGGGGTGAAAATGTGTTTAAATTCAGAGTTAACAGTGAGGCCAGAAAAGATTGACAAGATCTCAGAGAACTCAAATGTAAAGAAAGAACAACAGAGGATCAAGACAAGAATGTGAAGAACAGATGGGAAAATAAATCACTACACAAGAAAAACCCTATTCTAAAATTATATTAGGGTGATGGTTGTACAATTCTGTGAAAACACCAAAAACCACTGAATTGTTCACTTAAAATGGAAGAATTATATGGTATGTGAATTACGTCTCAATAAAATCTCTGAATAAAGCTGTTAAAAACACTAAAGAATAAGCAATGCTGATATTTCTTAACTTACATAATACTATTATTTTCCAGAGAAGGAAACATCTAAATTTTTCTGATTAACTTAAGAAACAGGGCAATTTTCATCTTTGTGATATGTAAAATGCCATTTAAAATGCATTTTCCTTAAAAGCTGTTAATAATGGGGGAGAGGGGTACATGGGAACTCTGTATTTTCCCATTCTTTTCTTTTAAACCTAATAAACCTAATAAAAATAAATAAATAGAATGCATTTTCTCGAATTTTTCATTATTAGCCTTGTGATCATTATCGATATTTACACTAAAATGCCAAGGTATCTAGCCATTTTGCACCTGTATATCATATTAAGAAAAGCTTCCATTTACATATCTGTCAAACTTAAAGTAGAGGGATTGTGACTGCATAAGGAAGCTAAGATATAATTAGGATAATTCTATTTGCTTAAAATATTTGAAAAATCTCATTTAAACAACGTTGCAAAGGGGAGCGGATGTGGCTCAAGCAGTTGAGCACCCACCTCCCACATGGGAGGTCCCAAGCTTGGTTCCCGGTGGCTCCTAAAATAAAAAACAAACAGACAATGAGCCAAAACAAAACAAAACAAAAAACAATGAGCAGACAACCAGTGCAAACAACAAGCAAAAACAAGGAGCAAACAGAGGAGAAAGCCATCTCAGTGTGGGGATGGGGGGTGATGACAAAAAGAAAGGCAGGCATATATTAAAAAATGAAAAAAAAAATTGCAAAGCCATCTCTTTTATATTGTCTTCTGAAACATTTGAGGTTCTATAATATAGGACCCTTTAACAATTAAGCTATGAGGAAAAAAATTCTGTTTAAAAAGTGTGGTTCTCAAACAACTGTGAAAGTCTTTGAATGTCAGTCTCTCCCTCTGTAAAATAAAGTGTTTTCACTAGATCATCTCTTAGCAGCCGTCCAACTTCAAATTTCTGTAATTCTTCAAAGGCCTAGCCTCTGCCTTAGAGCAAATGCCCAAAGAACCCCTAGGAGAGAAGGCTTACAGAGAGTAGGGAAAGAAGGTTACCAATCCTTAAAAGTTCCTCCCAAACTCTACAATTCATATATGTACTCATTTACCATATCTATTTTTAATGGCTATGACTTGCTAGGCACTATGACCTAGGCATTAAAAAGATGAAAATATGTGTTTAGTAGATTGCCTGATACAAATCAACATTCATTAGCATTCACTGAATGGAAATGTCCTGTGACCACACTAAGAGGCAGTAGCTTCAGGAGGAATAATGGCACTCAAAAGAGGTAATAATTACCTACAAGGCAGGAGAGGTGTTAAAGAAAGTTTCCTGGAGAAGGTTTTAGAAGCCTTTGGATAACTCAGCTGGGACCTGTACTAATAAGTATCAAATAATATTTTAAGAATCAATGGGGGAGTGATAAAGGAGTTTTACTTCAAATATTTCTGAATTGCTTGAATTTCTACAATAATCATAGGCAACTTCCATAGTTAAGAAATCTATACATTAAAAAAGTCAATCAAAGCAACTAGATTACTAAACTAGTAATATTAGTAATATTAGTAATTACTATTAGTATTTAGTAATATTACTATTACTAAATAATAAAGATGAAATGTTTAAAGAATAAGAGAATTTAAACAACAAAAGATATTCATATTATGTCCATACCATACTCTATACTCAAGGAGAGTATTCCTTTCTTATCAAAAAGAATGATGCAGGGAAGCGGGTGTGGCTCAATGGATAGAGCACCCGTTTACCCTATGAGAGGCCCCGGGTTCCCTTCCCGGGGCCTCCTTGTGAGGGCAGGCCGGCTCGCACAGTGCTGTGGGCTGATGCGGCAAGACCTCACAGCAAGGGGGAGATAAGCAGACACAGAGAAGACACGCAGCGAATGGACACAGCAACACAAGCGGCAAGGGGGGGATAAATAAATAAAATAAATTAATCTTTAAAAAAAAAAAAAAAAGAATGATGCAGCACAAAAATAAACAAAATTCTTACCCATGTCAAGCACTATTTTTGCATTTCAGACACAAAACACAAATATAATGTATGTTAAAGTATCCTTTCATTGTTAATCAAGTTTAAATGAAATTCTTTATGGATGGCTAGAGACCTAAAACGGAAGAATCAGTATACCATTAATATTTTAATTAAACATGAATATTCATAGTCCTTTATTTCTTTAAAGAACAAGATAAGATAACTAACTTATTCTACTATGCAAATTTTAGTCCTGACATGACATCTTACCTTAATTTACATTACAAAAACCAATAAATTTTGAGCCCATTCATTATTTATATAATCCTCAGGTTAACAAGAGCTATTGAAAACAAGGAGCATTTTCTCAGGGGCAAAAAAAATTGTGGTGATCCAAAGTCATTTTTGACTAGCCATCTGAGAGAGCTGTATTTTTTTTAAAGATTTAAAACTAATTTCAACAATACCTCTAACACTGTTCTTCACTAAAAATCCAAGAGAATAAGGAGAAGGCAATGTTATTAAAAATTTGTTTCTTTGCTTTGTCTTTCAATGCCCTAGGAAACTCCAGCTCTAACTCTGCAAAGAATAGTCAGAATTTGACAGCTATGCCAACTATTTTATATAACTAATAGTACATTACTTTGATTTTCAATCATACATAAATACATGCAAATTGATTGACAATCCCACAAAATGAAGCAACTCATTTTGATGCAGTGGTACAAATAATTTATTTAATTCAAGGAGATATCAAAAGTACATAATCACATAAGGGGTCATATATATTTTAAATCACATTATAATTTAAAGTTAGTCATGGTACTAAGAAATATAATAGCTAAAAATTCTGTAAGAAATTGTAATTTTTCCTGATTTTGAGATATAAAAATATATCCTAAGTTCAAAAAACCATGTTATTAGAAAACTGGAGCTGTAATGTAGAGTCATCCAATAAATAATTAGCTATCTGGGAACTGCACTGGCAATTCTGTAGCATCAAATAAAGTGAAACAATTCATTTGTATGTAATGAGGATGGCCAGGTAAAACATGAAAATCCTAACAAGCATATGAGGTGGGGTGAAACCGATTTGAAAGGAAGAAATTTCTGACCAAAAGTGGGTACAGACCACAGATTCCTTTTCTTTGAGTCCCATGTGACAATCCTATTACAACAGACAAATACACATTATGGAAGGATGGCAGAGTAGGAAGCTCCAGGACACAGTCCCTCCACCAGAACAACTATTAAATAGGCAAGAACTGTTTGACTCAACTATTTTGAAATTACAGAGTCTATTAGAACACTGTGCAGAATCCAGGGAATAGGAGAAAGAAGAGACTAGTAACTTGCAGTAAATACCGGCGAATTGCAATTTCTGTGCAGAGGTTATCATCACTCATCCCCCAGCCTTACAGCAGGAAGCAGTGGAATCCTCAACCCCAGCCCCTGGTGCAGCTTGCTGGGCACCAGGATGGGATATAAAGACCTAGTTACCCAAGATCCAGGGGTATGCGGTCCAATTGACAATCACTGCATTTGATCAGCTACTTCAGACCACTGGAAACCTGGCTCTGAAGGTAGCCATTGTTGCTACATACTCTGGGGAAATGCAGCAGAGGAGACTTAAAGAATTCCCTTCCTCAAAACAACTGAAAACCATTAAAAGGCTGCATTTCCTGGGCAAGTGCCAAGGAAGTGTGGAGCTTGCCAGTGCTCCATTTGTGGTTCCCTGGCCTTGTTCCAGCTGGCAAAGAGAAACACCCCTCATACCCACCAAATTTGTCCTCCAGGTAAAGCAGGTTGATACAGACAAAGCAGTAGAAGAAAAATTTATTTGGGTAGCCTGGGACATAGACTTACATGATTCCTGGAGCACCCAGGAGAGGAAGAAGGTCTGTTTCCAAGAGAGTAGAGGGAGCACTCAAATTCCTGTAACAGGGAAACACTTAAGGCCATGAGCAAATGTAAGCCAAGGATAAGACACAGGCCCAGAAAAGACAGGGAGGCGCCTGCACTTTGCATTTGCCTTGGACTGCACTTCTTGATAGGACGGCTGAACCCAGAACACCAGCCAGCACAAGGCCAATTTACAAAGACAGTGAAAAGTCTTACATCCAAAGACATGCAGGTTGAAATTGAAAGGATGGGAAAATATATACCAGTGAATGTAATTAACAGCACTGCAAACAGTAAGCAAAAGTGACTGTTTAATAGCTTTATAATATCAGATAAAACAGACTTTAAGTCACAAACTATTTTAAGGAAAAAGGAAGGTCATTATATATATTAATAAAGGGGCTAATTCCACAAGACATAACATTTATAAATATATATGCACCTAAGCACAGATCCTCAAAGTATATCAAGCAAATATTTACAGATTTGAAGGGAGACATAGATGTTTCTATATTAATACTAGGATACCTTAATAAACCACTAACAATAATGAATAGAACATCAAGTCAGAAGATCAATAAGAAAATAAAAGACTTGAGCAATACTCTAAACCAACTAGGTCTAAGAGACATACTTAGAACACTTCACCACAAGTAGCAGCACATACTTTTTTTTTTCTAGTACTCATGGATCATTCTCCAGGATAGACTATATGTTAGGAAACAAAACAAGTCTCTATAAATTAAAAAAATATTGAAATTATACAATGTATCTTCTCTAACCACAATGGAATGAAACTAGAAATCACAACAGAGGAAGAAAGGGGAAATTCACAAATATGTAGAAAATAACAACATACAATGAAACAACAAATGGGAAAAAGAAGAAATCACAAGGGAAATTAGGAAATATTGTATGACCTCACTGATATAAAATAACTAGAATAAACAAACTCGTAGAATCAGAATACAGAATATAGGCTACCAGGGGCTGGGTTGGGGGTAGGGACCGAGGAGTTAACGCTTGTATTGTGCACAATTTCTATTTGGGTTGATTGTAAAGTATTGGTAACACATGGTGGTGATGGCAGCACAACATAGTGAATGTAATTAACAACACTGAATTATATATGTGAATGTGGTTAAAGGGGGAAATTTTAGGAAGTATATATGTCACTAGAATAATAATAAAAAGAAATAAATATAGGACTGTACAAACAATGAACCCTATTGTAATAGGGAGGGAGGGAGGAAGGGAGGGAGAGAGGGAGGAAGGGAGAGAGGGAGGGAGGGAGGTAGTAAGCAAGAGACCCAACCTCAAAACTTGAGGATCTAGAAAAAGAAGAGCAAAATTAAAAAGCAGGCAGAAGGAAGGAATAATGAATAGATACATTCATTATATATGAACAGATATATTCATTATATATGAATATATATAATGAAATAGAGAATTAAAAAAATAGAAATAATTAACAAAACCAAAGGTTGATTTTTTTTAAAAAAAGATCAGTAACATTAACAAACCATTAGCTAGAATGACAAGGGAAAAAAAGAGAGAAAGGACACAAATAACTAAAATCAGAAATGAAAGGGGGACATTACTATGAACCAAATAAAAAGGACTAGAAAAGGAAATTATGAACAACTGTATGCCAACAAATTAGATAGCTTAGATGAAATGGTTAAATCCCTAGAAACACACAAACTACCAACACTGACTCCAGAAGAAATAGAAGATCTCATCAGACTAATAACTAGTAAAAAGACTGAATCAGTAATCAAACCCTCCCAACAAAGGAAAGTCCAGGACCAGATAGCTTCACAGGAGGATTTTACCAAATACACCAAGAAGAATTAAAACCAATCCTAATCAAACTATTTCAAAATTTTAAGAGGAGGGAACACTCCCTAACTCATTCTGAGGTCAACATCACCCTCATATTAAAGCTAATAAAGACATCACAAGAAAAGGAAACTACAGACCAATATGAGTTTTGAATATAGATGTAAAAATCCTCAACAAAATACTAGCAAACTGAATCTAAGAGCACATTAAAAGAATTACATACCATGATCAAGTGAGATTTATCCCAGGTATTCAAGGGTGATTCAGATTAAAAAACCAATTAATGTAACACCGCATTAACAGAACAAAAGAAAAATACCACATGAGTGTCTCAATTGATTCAGAAAAGGCATCTGACAAAATCCAGCACCTCTTATTGAAAAAAAAACTAGAAAGCTAGGAATAGATAGAAACTTCTTCAGCCTGATAAAGGGTGCATAAGAAAAACTCACAGCCTACAACATAGTAAACGATGAAAGAACGAGAACTTTCCTTCTAAGATTAGGAACAAGACAAAGATGCCCACTGCCATCACTGGTATTCAACATTGTACTGGAAGTTCCAACTAGGGCAATTAGGCAAGAAAAAGAAATAAAAGACATCCAAATTGGAAAGGGAGAAGTAAAACTTTCCTGAATTGCAAATGACATGATCCTATATATAGAAAATTCAGAAAACTCCACAAGTATTCTGGAGCTAATAAATGAATTCAGCAAAGTGGTAGGGTACAAGTTCAACACGCAAAAATGAGTATTGTTTCTATACACTAGTAACAAACAGTGTGAAAAAGAAATCAAGAAAGACATAATATATACTACACCAACTAAAAGAATCAAATATCTACGAATAAATCTAACCAAGGACATAAAGGATGTGTACCTAGAAAACAACAAAACATTCCTAAAACAAATTAAAGAAGACCTAAATAAATGGAAGGACAGTCTGTGTTTATGAATTGGAAGACTAAATATTGTTAAAATGTCAATTCTAAACAAAGTGATTTACAGATTCAACACAATACCATTCAAAATTCTAACAGCCTTCTTTGCAGAAATGGAAAAGCCAGGCCAATCACCACATTTATACTGAAGGGTAGGGGACCTTGAATAGCCAAAGCCATCTTGAAAAATAATGAAGTTGGAAGACTCATATTTCTCAACTTAAAAACTACAGTAATCAAAACTGCATGGTATTGACACAAGAACAGAAATATACACCAATGGAATAGAACTGGGAGTTAAGAAATCAATCCTTACATCTATGACCAACTGATTTTTGACAAGGGTGCCAAGTCCACTCAACTGAGAAAGAATAGTCTCTTCAACAAATGATGCTGAGAAAACTGTATATACATATGGAAAAGAATAAGGGTGGGCCCTATCTCACTCCATATATGAAAATCCAATCAAAATGGATCAAAGACCTAAATATAAAAACCAGAACTATGAAACAAACACCTAGAGGAAAACACAGGAAAGCATCTTCAGGACCTTTTGTTAGCCAATGGTTTCTTAGACTTTACACTCAAAATACAAGCAACAAAATAAAAAATAGATTAATGGGGCCTCATCAAAAGTAAAAACTCTTGCAAATCAAAGGACTTCCTCATGAAAGTAAAATCATAACCTACACAATTGGAGAAAATATTTGGAAACCACATATCCAATAAGGGTTTAATATGCAAAAAAAAGGCCAACAACTTAATTTAAAAATGGGCAAAAGACTTGAATATACATTTCTCCAAAGAAGATTTACACATGGCCATAAAGCACAGGAAAAGAATCTCAACAGCATTAGCCATTAGGGAAATGCAAATCAAAAACCACAATGAGATATCATTTCATACCGACTAGAATGGTTACCATTCAAAAAATGGAAAATTACAAGTGTTGGACAGGAGGTGGAGAAATAGGAACACTCATTCACTGATTATGGGAATTTAAAATAGTGCAGCTGCTGTGGAAGACAGTTTGGTCGTTCCTCTGAAAGTTATTTCTAGAATTACCATATCATATGACCTGACAATCACACTTATACGTTACATCCAAAAGATTTGAAAGCAGGCATTCAGATATATGCACACCGATATTCATACCAGCATTATTCACAATTGCCAAAAGATGGAAGCAACCCAAGTATCCATCAACACGTTTGGATAAACAAAACATGCTATATATATGTGCTACTGTGGAATATTATTCATTGTGGAATATTCTCTCATTCAAACAGAATGAAGTTCTGAGACATTTGACAAGATGGATGAACCTTGAAGACATAGTGTTGACTAAAATGAGCCAGACAAAAAAGGACAGATATTGTATGATCTCACTGATATGAAATAAATAGAATAAGCAAATTCATAGTCATAAACTAGCATGCAGGTTACCAGAGGCCAGGGCACGGATAGGGAATAAAGAATTAATGCTTAATTCGTATGGAGTTGCTATTTGAGATAATGGAAAAGTTTTGGTAATGGATTGTAGCACAACATTATGAACGTAATTAACAGCTCTGAAATACATATCTGAACATGGTTTGTGGTGGTTATGTTCACATATCAACTTTACTAGGTTATGGTGTACAGTTGTTTGATCAAGAGAGCACTGGCCTCATTGTTACTGTGAAGATACTTCATGGATTTAAGCCATCAATTACCTGACTGCATCTAAGACTGATTACATCTACAGTGAGTTAAGGAGATTCTCATCAACAATGAGAGAAATCTCATCCAATCAGTTGAAGCCCTTAAAAAAAGAACTGATGACTTCAGCAGTCAATTGAGAGAATTTCCTTTCATCTCTACTTAAGCCGGCAAGCTGCTACTAGGGAATTCCTCAAAAACTTTCATTGGACATGCCAACCAATGTGCAGCCTGCTCTACAGAATTCGGACTTGCCCACCCCACAGTTGTGCGTCAGGATATATATGACATGTATATCTATATCTATAGATATATATATCTGGTCTATTCTGTTTCTCTGTAGAACCCTGTTACTACATGGTCAAAACGGGAAATTTTAGGTTGTACATATTTTACTAGAATAAAAATTTTTTATATGTATCTCCAGGATTCTACAACACACACAGTGAACTCTAGCATTAACAATGGACTCTATATAGTTAAGAGTACAATTATAAAAATGTTCATTCATCAATTGAATGTAATGCAAAGTGTTAATAACAGGGTAGAATACGGGAACTCTGTATTTTCTGCATGACTTTTCTGTAAACCTACAACTTCTCTAATATAAAATAAAAAAATAAAACAATCAGTACTACAATTTCAACTAATTAAGATTGGTATAAGAATAATAATTTCAAAAGTATAATTAGTTAGAAAAATTTGCATCATGCTTGGATCCACTCTACTCATTGGGGGCTTATGACAAGTCATACCTGTACTTTTTAGAAAATCTATAATCTCGACCATGCTGATTTGTCTCTGATTATGAACACTTACTTGTATAATGTGATTATGTAGGTATTTCATTATACAATAATGTCCTTCCAAGTAAGGCAGATGGCTCCATCTTGGTTTCTTTTTTTTTTTTTTTTCCAATTTTAACTTTTTCTTTTTTGGAAGTCAGAAAAATTACTTATGCCACACAAAACTGTATGTTTCATTCATTCATTCATTCAATAAATATGTATTGAGTAATTTTTTCACATAGAAAGCCTGTGAAAAATAACAAATTTGAACTCTATAATTCTATTATTAAAATATGGACAAGGCATTTAATAATTGCTAGATTAAACTGAAAATCGCACACCCTTTACCTTTTTCAAGTAATTAATCCAGATTGAGAATGTGATAGGAGGCAGCCTGAGTTGATGCATGAGTGCTGATCAGGAATGAGGAGGTTCTTCTTTGGACTCTGAAACTTGTTGTGTAATCTTGAACAGTTAATTTCACTTCTTCGGGCCTCAATTTCCTCTTCTCTAAAGCAAACTAGATGTTAACTAAGAGCTGTTCTAACTTTATAGTATTCAGTGGAATAATTTTTAGTGTTGTATTAGTTAGCCAAAGGGGTGCTTATGCAAAATATCAGAAATCGGTTGGTTTTTATAAAGGGTATTTATATGGGGTAGAAGTCCACAGTTACCAGGCCATTAAGCTTAAGTTTCTTCCCTCATCAAAGTCCATTGCCACGTGTTGGAGCAAGACAGCTACCGACGTTTGCCCAGGTTCAGGCTTCTTGGGTTCCTCTCTTCCCGGGGCTCCGTTTCTCTCCAGGCTCAACTCCTTTGTTTGCTCCACAAGGTCAGCTGTAGACTCTCAGGAGAATGGCTCATGTCTTTTCCCAGGGCCTTCTCTCTTTCCTCATCAGAACCCCAACATCAAAACTGCTGTGTATGCTGTCCTTTGCCATGCCTTTTATATTTGATTCCCCACCCACCAAGGGGTGGGGCTCAACGCCCTACTGACATGGCCCAGTCAACGCCCTAATCATAACTTAATCATGCCCAGATTAACAGACCAGTTTACAAGCATAACCCAATATCTATTTTTAGAATTCATAACTATATCAAACTGCCAAACTGCTACAAGTGTCTTAAGAACAGTTATTAGGAGGAAGAGAATGAAAGTTCCTGGTGATCCAGGAACTTACAAAGTGGCATTTTTATAGCTCAAATTTTTTTTATAAATAAAAAGATTAAATTGAAGAAAAAGGATAAAAACAAGTTTGTAAATTCATTATAATATATTTGCTAATTTCCTAATGTCTGATAAATACAGTAGAGTGAATGTTTAAAAGCAAGTGGAGGCAACACATATTGCTTTTCTAATCTACAATATTATACCCACTTTAATAAAGGTCTGTCTCAGCTCTAGCATTTGTGTAATTTATTCTTCTTTGGTTATGCCTATGATTAAAAGAGACTTCCAAGTTGAAACTTCTGTGCCTACAAGTATGTGAGTACCTTCTTCTACTTAATAAAAAATGAAAGCATCCTATCCTGCTCATATTATCTTTCTCTTTCTGCTTACTCACATATACACTCACATGCATGTGCACATACACAAAAACACAATGAATTGGACTTAGCTAAAAAATTTTAATTTAACCTTACCACATTTTTTGTAAGCAGAAATTAATGTCCATTAAACCTTCATAAGAATTAGGTGTTAAAACATGACTTTCACAATGCCAATAGAGCACACAAATGCTGAATTATCAATTATCACAATTATGGATATTTTAAAGGCCCTCCTCTCATTTGTCATCAATGAAGCTAAATGGATGAATTATTTTCTCCCAAATCTCTAGGAGTTCAATAAAGCCTTGCTGTGTTCTGTAAGGGCCATCTGGGTGAAAAGGCTTCATAGTTACCTCTCCTGCAGTACACTGTACTACATGTATTATGTCCATGTTCATTGAGATATTTTTGCAGGACCCATTTCACACTTCTGATTGTTTCTTTTCCTATTGAGATTGAGAGAGAACACCTCATGCATTATCTGGCTTGTGATTTGTCCTCACCTGAGAAACTGGTTTCATAGATCTGAAATTCCTGGGAACCCCTCCTTTGCTCATTTTGATTTAGCTGGCTGTTACTAAATTGGCCAAATTAAGAGAATGTTTTAAATAAATCAAACTCAACTAACAGATGCCCCCTATAAATGGGTTAAATGAGTTTCTGGTGTGTTTTTTTAAAGTACAGAAATATGCCACATAATGGTAATTTGACTGTAATGGAGACAACAGATTAAATGAAAGAAACAAGGCAACCAATCACTTTTCTTAAGGTGTGATCTGCCAATTATCTCACCAACACAGATCCTAATATTATTATTCTAGGCCATATGTGTAATTCTCAGGCATAGAATAAATCTTTTAACAAGTCTGTAAGAATCGTTGGCACCCATTCATGCCAGCCTGCACTGACATCTTGAGAATTTTCTCTATTTCAAAATATATATAAGAAGGGGGTGGGGGTAGAAGAGATGGGAGAGAAGCTAACCATAAACGTGATTTAGTTAAAGGTCCAATATAAAAGTAAAGATCCAAGCAATTCTTTTGAAATTTGTTTATAGAGAATAACAAAAATGCTGGCAGTGCCCACTCACAAGCTGAAGGAGTATGCGGAGGTCCAGAACACTTTCAATATTCACTGTGCCCATCTGTCAGCAACACAGTCACTGAACAGAACGAGCAATTACCAAAGCCCTTTTCAGATATAATCTGTCAACCACATCTAGTTCTCCTGCCAAAAAGAAATCAGAACTGAGGAATGCAAAAACAGACCGGCCTTATGTGACCAGGGAGAGGTTCATTTAACATGAACCTGGAGGTAAAGAAAGAAAAAGGGAAAATCAAGGGACTGTTATAACCACTCACCAGAATATTTTTAAATTGTATGCCACCAGGCATCCAGGAAGCATGAAAAGAGAAATGCACCACTATCATATAAACCCATTTTACTCCATGTTGCTGATTAAAATTTTAATTTCAAGAAATGATCTACTCATTCCCCAAACTGGTTCTCTTTGGACAATGAACATACCGAACTTACTCTCTCTATAGTCATCCATTCTTATGCCCTACCACCAAAGCATTTGAATTTTTCAATCAAGGAAACAGTTGCAATTTGGCAAATATTTATTAAACGTTTTCAACATGTAAAGCAGCACTGTAGGTGTCACAGGTTTGCAAATAATTTTTTTAAGTGAGGATCCTCTATTAAAGTTACCATTAAAGGAAGGAGGTATAGCTCAGTAGTTGAGCACCTGCTTCCCATATACAAGGCCCCCAGTTCAATCTCCAGTACCTCCTAAAAGACAAAATAAAAATTTAAAAAAATTTAAAAATTGAAAAAATGAAAAAGTTAGTGCTAAAGATTACAAACCAATACCTCTCCTGTCCACTTTGTGACAATCCCTTATAGTCTAGGTCCAGGATATTATCACCACTATTGGTACTACATTAAATAAATGTGCACTAAGATATCCAGTATGCAGAATGGATCTGAATTAGGAAAGACAAGCATTAGAAGTGTAGTAACTAGGTATGATGTAATGAAAACTTGGACAAGGTGGTGGCTGTGAGATTAGAAAGCCACAAGAGGTCAATCAAAATGAAAGAAGAAATGACAAGATTTGGAGACAGGTTAAATCTAGAGATAAAGAAATGTAGTACATCCAAAAGTATAAATAATGAATACATGCTGTTTTAATTTGGGGAGGAAATTGTTTTAAAATTTTCTTAGCTGGTAATTGAGCACATCTCCTTTCTTATCAAGAAGTGCATATAATTATAAATTATAATTGATCCTGTGAGCACTTCACCAGTATAAGTAATATACAGGCAAACTAAACAAATAATCAGGACATCAGTTTCACAAAAAGTGAAATTTTTATCACAATATTTCTTCTAAAAGCTTGTTTCTAACAGATCTGTCATCACCCCTGAAAAAAAAGGATAATATTTTAACTCTTATGAGGTTCCACATCTTCCCCAAATAGCATCTCTACATATAACATCTTTCAGATGCATTTAGATGCAAAGGGTAGACACACAGTTATAAAGAGAAAAAGATAAATAAAAGAAAAGCCAGCAAAAGACATAGGTAAAACAATATTAACAAGAGTGAATAATATTACATCTCAAAAAAAGCAATGGTTATGCTGACCATGAGCTTCATCTTTTATACATGTGAAGAGCACACATTTCAGCATCCGTGGTAGCAAGTCAGAAACCTTTCAGACAAACACACTGCCTGACTTATATATACAAAGAGTATCAACCTAAATTAGCTATTAGGAAAAAAATCTGCCTTACTTAGGACTAAAACCACAGCAATGAACAAATGCTTTTATTCAGTGTCCACTAAGTGAAAGGAACACGACCGCTGTGAAAAAAAAAAAAAAAAA
>JAQZBX010060425.1:0-17311 GCA_029593785.1 Cabassous unicinctus | reverse complement strand
ATATATATATATAAGTATATATAAAATGAGGAAAAATCATAAATTTGAGTAAAATATAAGGATTTTGTAAAAACAAAGTTTAAAAAGGAAAAAAACCTGAATAGATTGCATGTTCCAAATTATATAAAAATATAGGCATAGATTAGATTAATATTAATTTTATTACTATACAAATGCATAGACAATGCTATAATAGTGCTCATTCCCCAATTGTCATGGGCTTTGACTGTCTTAAACATAAATTTGGAAGGAAGTGTAACAAAATGTTTATAGGAATCATCCTCTATATGGTGAGATTACAAGTGATTTTCATTTTCTTCATTATAATTTTCTTCATTTTCAAATTTTCCATAATGAACATTTATGTTATGTAAAAAGAAAAGCTGATTTTAAACCACTCACTGGTTTTTATTTCCTTTTTCATCTAAACTAGTATATAAAGGATTCTTATATGACAATAGGTGTGTGCTGCTTTTGGTGGATAAGGATATATAGTAAAGGAAGAGGGAAGCAGAAAAGAATATTTTCATAAGGAATTCATTTATCCTATTGTCTCAGACATGAGACATAGCTGAATTGCCTAAGACGTCTTACTTACAGACATGGCTTATTAGCCGTAATGAACATGGCTGGATTTTGGCAACCCAGAATGCATTTTGCCTTTCTAATAATACAGGGTTTTCTAATGAGAAATTACCTCTTACCCAATCTAGTTTGACTATTATCAAAGGTCCCATGGGCCCCTAGACTGGGGGCAGATACAGGACCCAAATTTAGCTCTTGAGATCCCTCCCTTCCTCATAAATTTGTCTTGAAAAAAGAACAAGGGGACTGAAAAATTGGAGTATTGAAGTTAATCAGAACTTGGTTCTTTTGTTTGCAATCAAAGAACCTGTGTATGATAGAGTTCTTTTACAGCCCGACTGGGGAAGCTCCATGCTTGTCTCTGGGGATACCTGAATGTCTGGCTTTGACTGGCCAATTTAAGGTCAGTGGGAGAACTAATTAACTAATGCTTTATGATACACACTTAAAGTAATTCTCTGGTGAAACCCGGGGCTGGTTTGTTTGTTGATAGCTTTCACCTGGCTTGGTGACACGATCAGAGGGCCATAAAAGACCCTACAGGGAACTTCTGCAAGGAGGTTCTGTGATGCCCAGATTCACAGCACAAATCTTGGTGGTTTATTCTGGAGCTCATGCATGTCCTTGTCCTCCTTTGAGAGTTGAGCCTGGAAGTCTCTCAGACCCCAATGCTTGCCTGCACACTCTTTTTCTTGCAGCACCCTATCTTTCACCTTTATTTTAAGCCTCATGTGAGTGTGCTCTATGAAGTCTCGTGAGTCCTTTCAAATATCTTACCTGAATAATCTTTTATGGGAACCCAACCGAGGTAGAAGCAAATAGCAGGTACAAAGCAATAGAAGACCCTGAGTGATGGGAATTGCCTGGAAAAGAAAGTAGGTGGAGGAACCACTTCAAGATGGAGAGAAGAGTGTGGTTTGCTAGGCAGTCTTTAAAAACGGCTCCGGAGAGAGGAAACATGCAGTGATTTCTTGATGCATGTGCGGAAAGATTAGGATGTGTGGAAAGATTTTTAAAATAGAATATTGCAGATCAGAATGAAGTCAGGAAAATAAGTAAATATAACTATGACAGTACAATGTTTTAAGTGATTTTTTTCAAAAAAGAGAGGCATGGAGCCATGGGGTTCATGAATCCTGTAATTCTCTGTGAATAAGAATGAGTACAGTTGAACCACAATGGATAAGCAGCATTTTTGGAAAATATAATTAACTGACTCTCTCCCCTACTGGCTATGAGTATATTGATCTTGGTGACTTGTCATTTATCTTCCCATCCTCAACAGCATTAAGCAAATGCCAGGCACATAGTAAATGCTCAATAAACATTTATAGAATAAACATCTATGCACATGTATTTACATATATGATGACAAAACTACTAAAAGCTCAAAGAAACCAATGTTTTCCCTTATGCTCCAATGTCATAATTTTGTGACAAAGAGGAAGTAAAATAAATTGATTGAAGAAATGAATTTTTAAATGCAGCTTCTAAACTTTGGAATTGATTGAATAATTTATTCATCAAATATTTTTGATAACCTACATCATGCTGGCTCTGAAGCCTAATTTCTTTTCTGTCCATTTGCTATAGTACTGTAAATGAGGACTAGCTTTCTTGATGATGAGCCCGAGGGAATCTAGATCCTCAAGTCCCATCTACCATTTCCTAAGGAGATTGTTTCAATTTGAAAAAACTATTTTACAGATGTTTGAATGATAGCATTATACATCTCACCTTTGAAAGACACATAAAATGGCTGCCCCAAAACCAGTTCTGTAACTCTCAGAACTCAAAGAGATAAATTAGCTTAACTTTAAACTTAAAAAATATCATGACCCAATTGAGATAATTTAGACCAAACCAAATATTTAAATTTAAAATAACTAAAATGGCCTAATAGTATGTCTGTTCTTTGATTTAATTTTTTCTTTCCTTTCTGATCATAAGTGAGCTAACCTCATGCAACTCTCCCTCATCCAAGTGACTTGAGGATCCAACTCTTTGACCACACAGCTAAATGTTCTGACTGTGGAAGGGCTAAGTTCAGAGAGACTTTTGGAGGAAATACCTCAAGAAGCAGTGTGACCTCCCTGAGGCATCAGAGGTGGGAAAAGCTATGGACTCTCCCTTTCGAAGGCTTCAGGCAGCCTGAGCAATTGGAAGAAACCAGTGGGTCAGGCAGGGCTTCTGACAATGGTGTCACGATGGTTTAAGAGACTTTGGGAATACACAGGAAAGAATTTACAAGTTCTATTTAAAAGCCAAACAAAACACACTCCTGCTGTCAATTGGCCACTGTGGTGTTTCTGGTATAAGGAGCCAGCCCGAGGGTTCAAAGACCCTGGAAGCAGTAAGCCATAGCTTAGAGAAATTCCTTCCATAATGGGAAGTTGTCTTTACTGAAATTTGTGTACCTTCTTTCCTTAGGGGAACTTGAAGTTTCAGACAATCTCATTTGTTAATGTCTCAAATTGACCACTAGATGGCAACATTGTTCTTTTATGTCACAGCTTTCCTGTTTTTGTTTTTTTCTAATTAGAGATGTAGTTGTACAGAAAAATCATGCAGAAAAACAGAGCTCCCGTATACCCCCTTTCAAACAAAGTTTTTACCTGTTATTAACATATTTTGCACTAGTGTTTTACCCTTGTTACAATTGATGATAGAATATTATTAAAATTGTCCTATTAGCTATAGTCCTCGGTTTACGTTAGGGCTCACTATTTTTAGTAGTCTTATAATTTTTGGAAATTTTTTATTCTAGTGACATATATACAATCTAAAATTTCACCCTTTAATCTATTGAAATATATAATTAAGTGGTGCTCATTGCATTCACAATGCTGTGCTACTATCACCACCATCTGTTACCAAAACTTTTCTATCACTCCAAACAAAAATTCTGTACCAATTAAGCATTAACTCCTGGTAACCTGTATTTCACTTTCTGACTCTATGAATTTTCTTATTCTAATTATTTCATATCAGGGAGCTCATACACTATTTGTCCTTTTATGTCTGGGGTATTTCACTCAACATGATGTTTTCAAGGTTCATTCATGTTGTCATATGTATCAGAACTTCATTCCTTAATACAGTTGAATAATATTCCATTGTATGTACATGCCACCTTTTGTTTCTCCATTCATCTTTTGATAGACACTTGGGTTGCTTCATCTTTTGACAATTT
Organism: Cabassous unicinctus; assembly: GCA_029593785.1. Classification (NCBI taxonomy): domain Eukaryota; kingdom Metazoa; phylum Chordata; class Mammalia; order Cingulata; family Chlamyphoridae; genus Cabassous; species Cabassous unicinctus. Next base: position 13,533 of record JAQZBX010060425.1, on the reverse strand, counting down.
TGAAAAATGCCACTATGAAATCAGTGTGCAAGTAACTGTTCAAGTCCCTGCTCTCAATTCTTTTGGGTATAAACTTAGAAGCGGGATTGCCTGGTAATATGGTAATTCTATACAGTACTTAACTTTCTGAGAAACTGACAAACTGTTTTCTACAGCAGTTGCACCATTTTACATTATTCCACCAACAATGAATGAGTGTCCCTCTTTCTCCATATCTTCTGCAACACTTACTATTTTCTTTTTTTTAAATAGTAGGCACTTTCATGGGTATGGAATGGTATCTCATGGTTTTTATTTGCATTTCCTTAAAGGCTAATTATGTTGAGTAAATTTTCATCTGTTTTTTGGCCATTAGTATATCTTCTTTGGCGAAATGTCCATTCAAGTCTTTAAACCATTTTTTAACTGGGTTTACCAATTGAGTTGTAGGATTATATTATATATTTCTTTATATATTCTAGATATTAAGCCCTTTTTGGATATGTGGTTTCCAAATTTTTTCTCCCATTCTGTAGATTGTCTTTTTACTTTCATGATGAAGTCCATGTATGAATATAAGATTTTAATTTTTTTGAAGTCCAATTTATCTGTTTTTTCCTTTTGTTCCTTGTGTTTTGCTGTAAAGCCTAAAAAATGATTGCCCAACACAAGGTCTTGAAAATGCTTCCCTATGTTTTCTCTAGGAGTTATATAGTTTTGATTCTCATATTTAGGCCTTTGATATTGTATTAGTCAGGGTTCTTTAGGGAAACAGAATCAACAGGAGATATCTGTTAATAATATGAGATTTTATAAGTCTCTCATGTGACTGTGGGGATGCACAAGTCTAGGTTCACAGGCAGGCTGCAAACCAGGGGCTCCGATGAAAGTCCAATGAAGGTCCTTGATGAGTTTCTGGGAGACGCTGGCTGTCCAAAGATGAGCTGGGAAATTCTCCCTGAATGTTGAAATCACTTCTCCTTTTAAGGTATTCAACTGATTGGATAAAAGCATCACCCATTGCTGACAGCAATCTCCCTCATTGATGCAGATGTAATCAGCCATCCACGCAGTAAACTCACTGGTGACCAAAGTCCATAAATGTTCTTTTATTACAATTAGCCCAGTGCTTATTGGACCAAACACTTGGACACAATTACCTGGATGAGTTGACACATTAGCCTAACCATCACAGATATATTTTGAGTTAAATTTTATATATGTTGTGAGGTAGGGGTCCACCTTCATTCTTTTGCAAATGGACATCTAGTTTTCCCAGCACCATGTGTTGAAGAGACTGTTCTTTCCAAATTGAGTGGACTTGGCACTTTTGTCAAAAACCAGAGATGTGAGGGTTTATTTCTGAACTCTCAATTCAATTCCATTGGTCTATACATCTGTCCTCATGCCAGTACTATGCTGCTTTGATTACTATATTTTGTAATAAGTTTCAAAACAGGGAAGTGTGAATACTCCAAATTGACTCTTCTTTTTCAAGATAGTTTTGGTGACTTCAGGCCCCTTTATCTATCAATATAAATTTGTTGATTGCTTTTCACTTCTTCAAAGAAGGCTGTTAAAATTTTTATTGAGATTGAGTTAAATCTGTAAATCACTTTGGGTAGAATTAACATCTTAACATTATTTAGTCTTCCAATTCATGAACATGGAATGTCCTTCTGTTTATTTAGGTCTTCTTTGAGTTTTTTTGCATTGGTCTGTAGTTTCCATGTATAAATCCTTTACATCCTTGGTTAATTGTATTCCTAGATATTTGATTCTTTTTGTTGCTACTGGAAATGGAATTTTTAAAACTGATTTCCTCTTAAAACTGATCATTTCTGGTGTATAGAAAAACTACTAATTTTTGCACATTGATCTTGGTACCCTGACACTGCAGAAATTGTTTATTAGCTCTAGTAGCTTTCTTGTGGTTTTTTCAGGAATTTCTTGATATAGGATCATGTCAACTGCAAGTAAGGAAAGTTGACTTCTTCCTTTCCAATTTTGATTAATTTTATTTCTTTTTCTTGCCTAATTACTCTGGCTGAACTTCCAGTACAATGTTGAGTAACAGTGGTGATCGTAATCATCTTTGTCTTGTACCTGATCTTAGAGGGAAATTTTTCAGTTTTTCACCATTGAGTATGATGTTAGCTATGGGTTTTTCATATGTCCTTTATTGTGTTAAGGAAGTTTCCTTCTATTCCTAGTTTTCTAAGTGTTTTTATCAAGAAAGGATGCTGTATTTTGTCAAATGCCTTTTCTATATCAATTGAGATGATAGTGTGGTTTTGGTCGTTTGTTCTATTAATATGGTGTTTTACATTAATTGATTTTCTTATGCTGTATCACCCTTGCATACCTGGAATAAATGCCATTTGATTGTGGTACATAATTCTTTTAATGTGCTGCTGGATTCAGTTTCCTGGGTTTTTTTTTAAATTTTTATTTAATATGGAATACTTCATGAATTTACATATCATCCTTGCTCAGGATCCATGCTAATCTTCTCTGTATCATTCCAATTTTAGTATATGTGCTGCCGAAGTGAGCACAGTTTCTTGTTTTGTTTTTTTTTTGTGGGTTTTTTTTTGAGGATTTTTGCATCTATGTTCATAAGGGATATTGGTCTGTAATTTTCCTTTCTTGTGGTATCTTTGTCTGGCTTTGGTATTAGGGTGAAATTGGCCTTAAAGAACAAGTTGGAAAGTGTTTGCTCCTCTTCAATGTTTTGGAGGAGTTTGAGCAGGATAAGTATAGTTTTACTCGGAATGTTTGGTAAAATTTACCAGTGAATCCATCTGATCCTGGGCTTTACTTTGTTGGGAGGTTTTGGTTTAATAATTCAATCTTTTAACTTGTTATTAGTCTGTTGTGATGTTCTTTTTCTTCAGTGTAGGTAGTTTGTGAGTTTCTAGAAATTTTTCCATTTCCTCTAGATTATCTAATTTGTTGGCATACAGTTGTTCATAATATCCTCTTATAATACTTTTTATTTCTTTGGGTCTGTTAGTAATGTCCCTGTGTCATTTCTATTTTTTTATTTTTGTCCTCTCTCTTTATTTATCAGTGAATCTAAAAGCTTGTCAATTTTATTGATCATTTCAAAGAGCTAACTTTTCATTTTGTTGATTTTCTCCATTTTTTCCCTCTATTTTATACATCTCTGCTCTAATATTAGTTTTATCCTTCCTTCTGCTCACTTTGGCTTTAGTTTGCTCTTCTTTTTCTAGATGATGCAGTTGTGAGGTTAGTCCTATGAATTGGGATCTTTTTCCTTTTTAATGTAAGCTTTAGAGCTATTAATTTGCCTCTCAGAACTGTCTTTGTTATATCCCATAAGTTTTGGTATGCTGTGTTTTCATTTTCACTTGCCTCAAGATAATTCCTAAATTCTGTTTTGATTTAATCTTTGACCCAATGGTTGTTTAAGAATGTGTTGCTCAATTTTCACATATCTTTGGATTTTCCAGTTTTCCCTGTTATTGATTTCTAGTTTCATTCTATTGTCATTGGAGAAGATACTTGTATGATTTCAATATTTTTAAATTTATTCAGACATTGTGACCTAACATATAGTCTATCCTGGAGAATTATCCATATATATTAGAGAAGAATGTGTATTTTGCTGCTGTTGCATGAAGTGTTCTAAATAAGTCCATTAGTTGTAGCTGGTGTATAGTATCATTCAAATATTCTATTTCCTTATTGATCTTCTGTCTAGGTGTTTTGTCCATTATTGAAAGTGATAAATTGAAGTGTCCTACTTTAATGTAGAATTATTTCTTTCTTCAAATCTGTCAATAATTTCTTCATATCTTTTGGGTATATGCAATTAGGTGCATATATATTTATAACTATTATGGCTTCTTTTTGAATTTATACCTTTATCCATTTATGGTGACCTTCTTTGTCCCTCATAACAGTTTTTTACTTAATGTCTATTTCATCTGATATTAGTTTAGCTAACATGGCTCTCTTTTGGTTACAATTTTCATGGTATTTTTTCCATCTTTTCACTTTCAGCCTACTTGTGTCTTTGAATTTAAGGTAAGTCTCTTGTAAACAGCACATAGTTGGTCATGCTTTTTTAAAAAACCTGTTTGCCAATCTCTGCCTTTTACTGTAGATTTTAATCTATTTACATTTAGTGTAACTACGGATAATGCAGGACTTTCTTCTGCCATTTTGCTATTTGGCTTTTGTAGGTCTTATACATTTTTTGTCCCTCAATTCTTTCATTAATGCCTATTTTCATGTTTCTTTGATTTTTTTTGCATTGTATTATTTTGAGTCCATTCTCAGTTCCTTCTGGATATGTTTTTCATATACTTTCTTTGTGGTTACCATGGGGCTAAAATTTAACATGCTAAATCTATAAAAAGTATGTTCGATTTGAAACCAACTTAACTTCAATAGCATACACATACACTGTTCTTATATCCTCCCCTCCCCCTCTTTTTTGTTGTACTTGTTACAAATTATATCTTTATACATTGTCTGTCCAACATCATTGAGTTATCTTTCTTTTGTATGTGTTTGCATTTTATAACCTGTAAGAAGTAAAAAGTGGAGTTACATACCAAAAAATACAATATAATAGTATTGACATTTATAATTGCCCATACCAGAGGTTCTTAATTCTTTATGCCATGTCAATCCATTGCCTAGTGTCCTTTACTTTCAGTCAGAAGAACTTCCTTTAAGCATTTAGTATTGTAGGGCAGGTCTAGTGGTGATGAACTCCCTCAGATTTTGTTTATCTGGTAATGTCTTAATCTCTCCCTCATTATTGACAGACAGTCAAAACAGATTTAAAATTCTTGGTTGGGAATTATTTCCTTTCAGCATTTTAAATATTTCACCTCCATGGTTTCTGACAAGAAATAGGCACTTAATCTTATTGGGCTCCTTTTTACATAACATGTTGCTTTTCTCTTGCAGCTTTCAGGATTCTCTCCTTGTCCTTACATTTGACAGTTTGGGCATGGTTGTCTTCAAATTTATCCTATTGGGGTTAATTTGTGTTTCTTGAAAATGTATATTCATTTCTTTTTTATTAAAGTTGGGAAGTTTTCTGCCATTGTTTCTTTCAATATAGCTTCTGCCCTTTTCTCTCTTTCTTCTTCTGGGAATCCCATAATGTGTATATTATTATGCTTAATGGTGTTCCACAGGTCTCTTACATTCTGCTCACTTTTCTGGGAAATTCTTTTTTCTTCCTGCTCCTCAGACTGTATCTTCTGTCTCATTTCAATTGCCTCCTCTTCAAATTCACTGATTCTTTCTTCTGTCAGCTCCAATCTGCTCTTGAAACCCTCCAGGGGTTTTTCATGACAGTTATCATGGTCTTCATTTCCAGTATTTCTATTGGGGTCCTTTTAAAAATTTCTATCTCTTTATCAAGGTGCTTAATATTCATCCATTGTTTTCTTGATATCCTTTAGTTCTTTCTCTGTGTTTTCCTTTATCTCCTTGAGCATATAGAGAAGTATTTTTAAAAAGTCTTTGTCTGGTATACCCCAAATCTGGTCTTCTTCACTGATGATTTCTGGATGTTTATCTTTTTTTCCCTTTGAATGGGCTGTCATTTCCCTGTTTATTTGTTTGTTTTGTAATCTTTTATTGCACACTGTGCATTTTAATATTTTAAAGTGTTAACTCTGGTATTTGTTCCCTGAGCTGTCTGTTCCTTAAGTTTATATCCTGCTGGTGATATGACAGAGATATCCCTAGATACTAATGCAAAAAAAAAATGCCTTTTACATTTGTATTAGTCAGGGTTCTCTAGGGAAACAGAAGCCTAGAAATATCTGTAAATAGTATGAGATTTTATAAAATTGTCTCACACAACCATGGTGATGCAACAAGGCCAAATTCCATAGGGCCAGGCTGCAAGCCAGGAGCTCCAATGGAGGCCCTTGATGAGTTCCCCAAAGATGCTGGCTCACTGAAGTAGAGCTAGGAATAGTCTCTAAATGCTGAAATCACTTCTTTTAAGGTCTTCAACTGATTGAATGAGATGTCACTCATTGCTGACAGAAATTTCCTCAGTTGATTGTAGATGTAATCAGTCATACATGCAATCAACTCACTGATGATTAAAGCCCATGAAATGCCCTTGTATTACAATTATCTCAGTGCTTGCTTGACAAAACAACTGGGCACCACTATCTGGCCAAGTTGACACATTAGCCTAACCATGACAATCCACCTTTTGTTTACTCAGCAGCCATACACGTTACCTTAAGCCATACTTAGTCTCTAAATAAAAACAATAACATATATATATATATTTCCCACCTAACAATACTTAACCATCCTGCATACAACTGGAAACTCATTAAGTCCCTCCAGAATAACGTTTAAGTCCTTGGGCAATATTCACTCTTAAACCTGACATCCTTAACTACATGAAACGAAGATAATCTAGGTCATATGATAAGGGGAAAGAATAGGGAGAATGTTTTATGTACATACAAACATACTCATAACAAAACAAGGAAGAAAAAACAAAGATACTCATTTTATGTGCATTATACATATTCATACAAACATACTCATAACAAACATACTCAAAAAAAAGCAAGGAAGAAATATTCATGACCATTACAGTTCTCATTTCTGTAACTGCTCATGTGGTAGAAGCTCATATTTATCACTACCTTCTTCCACTACCCATTCCATGTTCCCTTTACCCTCAGCAAGCACCCTGGTGGCTGTGGTTCTTTGCCTGGTGGGGTTTCCCAAACCTTTATTCCTGCCTGGATTGTTACAACTTTCCATGGACTTTAATCACAAGGTATGGTAGTACTAAGAGATGCCCTGGGGGATCCCCTGTATTTTAGGGAAACTCTTCTTTACCTCCATTGTGTAGGTACAGTCCTAGTTCCCTTTGATGGTCAGGATCAATCACCCCAGCCAGTAGAGTAATTTCCTTCTTTGCCTGTTGATTCAGAAGCATGAGGAGCCCAAAGAGGCCAGGTGGCAGTTTTAACTTCCAGTTCAATGGAATCATTGTGTTCCCTGGTGGAAGCACCACTCCTCTTTTTGGATCTAAGACGTGTAGACCAGCAGAACTTAAGGTTGCAGGGACAAGAAACACATTTTTTTGGATCACTAGGGGTAATGGTAAGTGGTGCCACTCCCATTTCCACCCCTTGATTCCTGGACCCATGAATCCTGGCTATGGGAAAAACAGCACCATAGAATGGACACTGATTTAGAGCATACACAGCCTCCTGGAGAACATTGCCCCAGCTCTGCAAGGTATTGCCACCTAGTTGGCACTGTAATTGAGTCTTCAAAAGACATCCCACCATTCTATCAATCCAGCTGCTTCAGGATTATGGGGAACATGGTAATACCAGTGAATTCCATGAGCATGTGCCCATTCCCACTCATCATTTGCTGTGAAGTGGGTTCCTTGATCAGAAGCAATGCTATATGGACTATCATGACAGTGGATAAAACAGTTGGTAAGTCCATGGATGGTAGTTTTGGAAGAAGCATTGTGTGCAAGGAAGGCAAACCCATATCTGGAGTATGTGTCTATTCCAGTTAGAGCAAATCTAACTGACTCTTCCATGATGGAATGGTCCAATATAACCAACCTGCCACCAGGTAGCAGGCTGCCCCTTCCATGATGGAAGGGATCCAATGTAATCAACCTACCACCAGGTAGTAGACTGATAACCTCTGGGAATGGTACCATATTGGGGGCTGAGTGTGGGTCTCTGTTGCTGGAAGACAGGGCTCTCAGCAGTGATGGTAGTCAGGTCGGCCTGGGTGAGTGGAAGTCCATATAGCTGAGCCCATGCATAAGCTCCATTCCTACCACCATGACTGCTTTTTTCATGAGTCCTTTCGGGAATGACAAGAGTGGCTGAGGAAAAAGGTTGACTATCTCATATATGCCACTTCCACTTTATTATGGAGTGCTGCTGTGCACACCCAACTTTATGGTTTGGTGGGTATATTAGTCAGCCAAAGAGGTGCGGATTCAAAATACCAGAAATCTGCTGGCTTTTATAAAGGGTATTTACTTGGCATAGAAGCTTACAGTTATCAGGCCATAAAGCATAAGTTACTTCCCTCACCAAAGTCTATTGCTATGTGTTGGGGAAAGATGGCTGCCGACGTCTGCCAAGAGTTCAGGCTTCTTGGGTTCCTCTCTTCCCGGGGCTCCATTTCTCTCTGGGCTCAACTGCTGTGCTCTCTCCACAAGGCCAGCTGTACACTATCAGGTGAACAGCTCCATCTCTCTCCCCAGGGTTCTGCCATGTCTAAGGAGCCATCTCTATTCCTCTGTGTTCTTCTCCTTTTTGTTTACTTCCCGGGCTCCAGCTCAAAACTCCCAACTCTGTCCTTTGCCATGTCTTTTATCTGTAAGTCCCTGCCCACCAAGGGGTGGGGACTCAACACCCTACTGACATGGCCCAATCAAAGTCCTAATCATAATTTAATCAATTAAAAGTGATACCTCTGACAGACCAGTTTGTAAACATAACCCAATAACTATTTTTGGAATTCATAAGCAATGCCAAACTGTTACAGTGGGTCAGACAGTACCCAGCTCATGATAGGTAACTCAGGTCTCATGGTAACTTGGTGCCCCATGGTTAAGCGTTCAGTCTCTACTAAGGCTCAGTAGCAGGCCAAATCTCTTTCTCAAAAGGAGAAAGTTATCTGCAGAGTATGGCAGGGCTTTGCTCCAAATTCCTAAGGGTCTGCCCTGTGGTTGTCCTATAGGGGCCTGCCAAAGGCTCCAGATAGCATCTGTATTTGCCACTGACACTTCCAGCACCATTGGGTCCGTTGATCATATGGCCCAAATGGCAGTGCAGCTTGCACAGCAGCCTGAATCTGTCACAGAGCCTCCTCTTGTTATAGTCCCCACACAAAACTAGCAGCTTTTCTGGTCACTACATAAATGGGCTGGAGAAACACACCCAAATGAGGACTATGTTATCTCCAAAATCCAAAGAGACCAAACTAACTGTTGTGTTTCTTTTTTGATTGTAAGAGGGACCAGATGCAACAGCTTATCTTTCACTTTAGAAGGGATATCTCAAAATGCCCCACACCACTGGACACCTAGAAATTTCACCAAGGTGAGAAGCCCTTGTATTTTTGTTGGATTTATCTCCCATCTTCTCTCACACAAATGTCTTACCAATAAGTCTAGAGTAGTTGCTTCTTCTTGCTCACTAGGTCCAATCAACTTGATATTATCAATATAATGAGCCTGTGTGATGTCCTGTGGAAGAGAGAGATAATCAAGGTCCTTGAGGACAATATTACGACATAGGCTGGAAAGTTGATATACTCCTAAGCTAAGATAGTGAAGCTTTATTGCTGGGTTTGCCAACTGAAATAAAAGTATTCTGGTGGTCTTTCCTAGTGGCAATTGAAAAAAAAGCATTTGCCAGATCAATAGCTGTATACCAGATACCAGGAGATGTGTTGATTTGCTCAAGCAATGATACCACATCTGGAACAGCTGCAATTGGAGTCACCACCTGGTTAACCTACTGTCATCCTCCAAGATCCATCTGTTTTCTGCATAGGCCAACTAGTAAAGTTGAATGGAGATGTGGTGGGAATCACCACCCCTACATTCTTTAGGTCCTGATGGTGGCACTGATCTCTGCAATCCTTTCAGGAATCTGGTATTGCTTTTGACTTACTATTTTGCTAGGTATGGGCAGTTCTAGTGGCTTCCACTTGACCTTTTCTACCATAATAGCCCTCACTCCATAAGTCAGGGAACCAATGTGGGATTCTGCCAGTTACTGAGTATGTCAATTCCAGTTATGCATTCTGGAACTAGGGAAATAGCCACAGAATGGGTATGGTGACCCACTGGACTCATGATAAGCTGGACCTGAGCTAAAACTCCATTGATCACCTGACCTCCATAAGCCCCTACTCTGGTGCAACACAGTGATCTTTTGAGTCTCCTGGAATTAATGTTACTTCTGAGCCAGTGTCTAATAGTCCCCAGAATATATGATCATTCCCTTTCCCCCAAAGCACAGTTACACTGGTAGAAGGCCATAGATCTGATCTCTTTGGTGAAATCTGGGAGGGAGCCCCTTGAATGGCCTTCCCCTCATTCAAGGGGCTGTGGGTCTGTAAACTGTCTAAAGTCTGGGAATTGATTAAGGGGCCAAGACTCTCTATTTCTGTAATTCAATTAAGCTTTTGTTCACTAGACCTAAAACTCTTCTGCTTATACAGATCAAGTAGAAATTTAGTAGACTGTCCATCTGTTTTACTTCTAAGTACCATATGATCTATTAGCCAATGCCATAGGTCTTTGTGACTCAGACTATTTTGATTGCTGCTTTGAGTCTGCTTTCCATTTTGGTAGCCACACCCACCTTGTCTTTGGCAATTAATTGCTGCCACTTGGTTTCTGCTGGCCCAGGATCTAATCATCCCCATAGTGTTTAAGTATCTTAGTTCTGTGACAGCAGTTCCCATAGTGATATCTGACCTATAGAGAAGGATAACTACATAGCTCTTCAGGGAAGATGGAGTTAGTCTCACAAATTTATTCCTCACAGTCCTAGTAAAAGGTGTGTCCTCAGGACATTCCTGGGGTGCATGGGCAGGTCTTAGATAGTAAATCTTTTCTAATATTCCAGTCTTTCTAAACCTTTAGATCCCCTCATGTATAGTATACCAAGGCAATTCTGGCATCTTGATCTCAGACAGTGTTAGCCATCTTTTGATCCATGTTTCAGACAGCCACCCAAACAAACTGTTAAGAGCCCTTTCTAACCCCTTGAGCTACAACAATAAATCCAGAATCCCTGCTTAGTGGGTCCATATTAATAAATTCAGTCTAATCAACTTTATATTCCTTCCACCATTATTCCATACCCTTAATATCCATTTCCACACGTATTGCCCTGATTTTTGTCTTTATAACTCAGAAGACTCATGCAGTTTTTTGGAGTATAACGTACTTCCTCATGGGTCACACTTTGTACTTCACCTTTAGGGGCTTGTTGTGATTTTAGCCTAGTTATAGGTATGGAAGAAAAGAGGGGTGGTAGGGGTGGGTAAGGAGAAACATTAGAAATGTCTTGCAAGCCAATTATTTCAGGGCATTCCCTTGCAGATTCATCTGGTGAGACAGGACTAATCTCTTCAGGTGGAGGTTAGAGGGCACACTCTTGAGGGCAGGGTAGAGGTTGGGTGGTTGTCACCTCAGAGAAGGGGGAGGTCTGGATTCCTTGGAGCAGGTTGGAGTTTGGGTGGTGCAAGCTTGACATTGGGTGGCTTTCTCCTCTGGCCAGGGAGAAGGTTGGATGGCAGTCTCCTCAGGGAAGACCATTACAGGTTTATCTAGCAAAGTCCCAGCAGAATTTAGGGTTTTGATGTTTCCACTGCCATCATCATCAACCCATATGCCTCCATCTCAAGCCTCAGGATTCCACTTTTTGCCAACCAATGCTCTAACTTTAATCTCAACCCCTGCAAGTTTGGGATTTTAATTTCTGTTGTAACTGCTACTCACACAATGAGACTCTGAGTCTGGTTTTCAGAGATTTCAAGTCTGCCGCTGCACAAAACAAGATTTTCTTTCAGAACACACATAGAAACTTTCACATCATTCATGAGATACTTAAGTTGCAAATTTGAAGCCCCTTCTTTTGTAACTATATCCAGCATATTTAAGAACAGCCAGCCAATAGCATTGTAACTTTTAACTCCATAAAACTCTGTTAAGGTGTTAAAAACACTCTCACCCAGGGCCTTGCCTCTTATAAGCATGGAAGTAGTCATATCCAGTGGTGATATTTTGTATATCTCTATTGCCAACTCACACCATGGACTGTCAGTGGTCTCCTGATTATTGGAAACAGAGTCATTAGTGCCCTTGAATCTAGTCAGAGTAGAGAGCCAATTGCAAAAAATCCGGAACCAATTCAGAAATCTTATTTTCTTTTAATATTTAAAAAAAAATTTTTTTTAAAGATACTTAGATTACACAAATGTTACACAAAAAATATAGGGATTCCCATATGACCCACCCCCACACCTCTCACACCCTCCCACATAAACAATATCCTTCATTAGTGTGGCATAATCATTGCAATTGATAAACATATCCTGGGACATTGCCATTGAGCATGGACCATAGCTCACACTGTAGTTTATGCTCTCTCCCACACAATTCTGCAGGCTATGGGAAGATATATAATAGCATATATCTATCATTGCAGTGCCATTCAGGATGATTCCCAAGTCCTGAAAAAGCCCCTGCATTATACCTGTCTTTCTCTCCCCCTGCCCCAGAGCCTCCAGTGGCCACTCTCCACATCAATGCTGTAATTTCTTCCACTGCTAGAATCACAATAATTCTATAGTAGAATACCAGTAAGTCCACTCTAGTCCATAGTTCATTCCCCAATCCTGAGGATTCTAATTGAGAGGGTGCTTCAACCCCATATAGCCGATGGATGGGACTCTATTGCTTGCAGTTGTAGGCTCTCTCGTTTCCTTGGTATGGTGGTTGTCAATCCTCACCTCCTTGTTAGTTGTCCTGGGTGAGTTCAATGAACTGGAGAGTAGGTATTGCAACTTGGCTGAGGCTCAAGGCCCAGCTGGCCCATGTGCCAGACATCCCATTTTTAAGATTTTATTTCTCAAGAACCACTCCTGGCACCAAGCTTTATTAGTCAGGGTTCTCTAGGGAAACAGAACCTAACAGGAGATATCTGTAAATAGTATGAGATTTTATAAAATTGTCTTATGCAACCATGGGATGCACAAGTCCAAATTCTGTAGGGCAGACTGTAAGCCAGGGACTCCAATGAAAGTCATCAATGAGTTCCCCAGGAGATGCTGCCTGTCTGAAGTAGATAAAGATGGGAATTCTCTCTCTGAATTCTGAAATCACGTCTCCTTTAAGGCCTTCAACTGATTGGATGAGACGTCACTCATTGATGACAGAAATCTCCTCAGTTGATTTTAGATGTAATCAACCATAGAAGCAATCAACTCACTGACGATTAAAGTCCATGAAATGCCATTGTATTACAATTAACCCAGTGCTTGCTTGACCAAATAACTGGGCACCACTACCTGGCTGAGTTGACACATTATCTTATTACAACAGTCTTTGCAAATTAGCTCAGCATTGGCCAGTGTGCTCCTTCAGAGTTTTACCCTTTCATCAAGAAGATCAGCATGAGGAGAATATGAAGTACAGGGTCCTCTCTGTCTTTTCTGAGCTGTGTCTTGTCCTGAGCTTGTACTTTCTTGTGGCCTTAGGAATTTCCCTGTTTTCAAGAATTTAATGTCCTCTCTACTCCCAATGAAATACTTTCTCATTCTTTTGTGTGCTCTACACAATGAGAGAAAGCATGTAATACTTTGCCCCAGACCACTTTGACTTAATTGTTTCTTATACTGCTTTAGCTGTCTGTAAGCTGCTTCTGCCTGAAGGGCAAGTTCAGAGACAGCAAGCCAAGAAAAATTTCCTAGTTCAGTCTTTCTGGCTGCCAGCAGCTAGAACGGCACCAACATACAGGT
>JAQZBX010060424.1:0-17308 GCA_029593785.1 Cabassous unicinctus | reverse complement strand
TCTTTCATTCCCATGAACTCCGTTACTTTTCTGTTCAGGATTTCAAATTCTTCTTTGCATTCGCTCAATGTCTTCTTGATGTCATTTATCTCTTTAACTATATTGTCTTTCATCTCATTAATTTGATTTTGGAAATTTGTGCTCATCTCACTGATTAGTTCTCTTAAATTCGGTATCTCTTCTGGGACTTTGATGTATTCCTCTTCTTGAGCCATGTCTTCTATTTTCTTAGTATGGCTCGTAATTTTTTGCTGGTGTTAAGGCATCTGGTTAGGTTGTATTTTACTTAGATGCTCTATCTCTTTCTCTTTTATAGAGTTTTAGTGGCAGGAGGCCGTGAATTACCACAGCTCTTTGATTTTTGGCTCAACCTTGATTGTTAGGATTGTCCTGCTGGTTGCTCAAAACTGGGCACTGGACCCAGTAATTGGTTGTAGAGTCGTTTCCTAGGGCTTTGCGTAGGGAGAGTATAGAGGCCAGGAAAAGCCTTTAATATTTAATTTTCTTATGTGCACTTCCTTGGTCTGCCAGGAGATGGCACTCATTGGCAGCTCTCAATTCAATGCCTGGTCCGAGTGTATTTGTTGTGACACAGACCAGATCAATGTGGTACAGCTTCCTGTCTGGGGGCTAAGAATCTTGTAATTTAAACTTTCTGAGACAGTTCTCAAGTCTTTTCTGGCAACCCCCTCCGTTTTCCCAGCTAGGAAATATTTCCTCTCCCCTCTGAATCCTCAACAATCAGTCCCTGTTAGTAGTGGAGGAGATTGGGAGGTTTGTATATCTTTAGCCCCTTGCAGGCTCCAAGGCAAACAATGGCGCAGCCCTACCCGGCCTGGAAGGGCTCTCGGGACAGGGCAGACCAAACCTGCGAGTCAAAAGCAGGGTCAGCCCCAGGCTCTCTCTCTCCTCTCCTTTGGAGTCCTCAACAATTAGTCCAGGCTAGAAGAGAGGGAGGTGATGAGGGTTGGATTTCTCCAGTCCTTCCTAGGCTCCCAGGGCAAACCACCATGTGGAAGGGTCTGTGGGGTTCCGCAGCCCAAATTTGTGGGTCAGAACCTGAGTCAGCCTAAGGCTGTGTCCTTCTCTCTCCCCTTTCCAGGAGTGGTAGATCCCTGGAGCCCCCTTTGTCTGTAGTCGCAGGCCCAGAGGCCCAGGAATTCTAAGGAGTGTGGGGGAGGGTGCCGGCAGTAGCAGCTGCTGCTGGTTCCAACTCACGGTTCTGTTGTCACGATTTCCCTCTTTTGTCCCTCTCTCCTCTGGGTGGTGTGCAGCCTTCACCTGCTGTCCTAAACCCTAGAAGATCTATTTCAGGGCTGTTTCAGCCTGTTCTCTAGCTATTTTTCTGGAGAAGAGATTCCCGTGTCTTACTAGTCCGCCATCTTCCCAGAAGTCCTTCAAATACATTTTAATTTAATACAAACAAAAAATTAAAAGGTGGAGTCATTTAATTCACTGTTGCAATGTGCTAAATGTTCTACAAATGTCTTTCCAAAAGTACTTTACTTCCTAAAAGTAACTTATTCATGCAAGAAAATCTGGGTGATTACATGTTTTAAAACATGACAACTCTTTAAACAGGTTAATGTACTAACTCATTTCTTTAAAAAAAAAAATCAGTTTTATTTAAACATATTCAAGGGGAGCTGAGGTGGTACAAGAGATTGAGTGCCTCTCTCCCACTCCAGAAGTTCCCAGGATTGGTTCCTGGTGCTGTCTAAAGAGAAGACAAGCAGACACAGAAAGGTGCATGGTGGGTGGATGCAGAGAGCAGAGAGCGAGTGCAAAACAATGAGGGGATGGGGAGGAGAAATAAATAATCTTTTTTTTTTTTTTTTTTTAAGATTTATATATTTATTTATCCCCCCCTTGCTGCTTGTATTTGCTGGGTCCATTTGCTGTGTGTTTTTTCTATGTCTGCTTATCTCCCCCTTGCTGTGAGGTCTTGCTGCATCAGCCCACCACTCCGCGCAGGCCGGCCTGCCCTCACAAGGAGGCCCTGGGAAGCGAACCCGGGGCCTCACATATGGTAAACGGGAGCTCTATCGATTGAGCCACACCCGCTTCCCTAAATAAATCTTTTTTTAAAAAAGGCATCCAGATTGGAAAGGAATAAGTTAACATATTCATAAAACATACAATCCATCCAAAGTGTACTATCAATGGTATTTGGTATAATCTCAGAGTTGTACATTTATCAATTCAATCAGTATTAGAGTGTTTTCATTGCCCCAATAATAATAAACAAAAACAGACAAAAAAAATCTCTACCCATAATAATCACCTCTCAATCTCTCTATCCTTCTCCTGTTTTACATAACTGTTATTCTATTTTCAACTCTTTATTTGTATTTATATTTTGTATAGATGGGGTCAAATCATATGTACCACTTTTGTCTAGTTTCTTTCACAGTGTATTTCCTTTTTTTTTTTTAACCCTTAATGGAAGATTGTTACTATCTTGCTATACACTACTGTCTATAACTTGCTTTGGTTGTAGTTTTGCTTGATATTAACATTATGTATCATTAATGTACTTTTGTTCTGTTTCAAAGAAAACCAGTCTTATGTATGCAATATTGCTCACACTCATATTTCACATGAGGTTTCACAATGCTATACAGTTTCATGGTACATTTTTAAGCTTTCCTTCTACTAATGTACATGACCTTAGATTTTCCCTATATACCCATATATTAGCACTGCTAGTTACAAACACTGTGAAGTGCTTTCACTATTTCTATACATTTCCAAAGATTTACAAACAAGCTTTTTACCAATTCTTCACAGATTAAACCCAGGTTTCCAATCTCTAAACTAATTCTATTTTCTGGTGACCTATATTCTAATTATTAATGCCATGAGTTTACACAATACTGTATATTTAGTACATAGTAATGCAATCAAACAGTATTTGTCCTCTTGAGTCTGGCTTGCTTCTCTCAACATAATGTCCTCCAGGTTCATCTATGTTGTCATATGCTTCAAGACTTTATTTCTTCTTACAGCTGCATAATATTCCATCACATGTATACACCACAATTTGTTTATCCATTCATCGATTAATGGACACCTGGATTGTTTGCATCTTTTGGCAATTGTGAATAATGCCACTATGAACATCAGTGTGCAAGTGTTTGTTCGTGTCACTGCTCTCAGTTCTTTGGGGCATATACCTAGTAGTGGTATTGCCGGGTCACATGGCAAGTCTATATTCAACTTCCTTAGGAACAGCCAAACCATTCTCTACTGTGCCTGTACCATTCTACATTTCCACCAACAGTGAATAAGCATTCCTATCACTCCATAGCCTCTCCAACACTTGAAGTTTTCCGACTTTTTAATAGTGGCCATTCTAATAGATGTGAAATGTTGTCTTATTGTAGTTTTGATTTGCATTTCCCTAATCGCTAGTGATGTTAAACATTTTTTCATGTGTTTTTTCACCATTTGTATTTCTTTTTTGGACAAATGTCTATTCAAGTCTTTTGCCCATTTTTTAACGGGGTCATTGTCTTTTTATTGTTGAGTTGTAGCATCTCTCTCTATATAATGGATATTAAACCCTAAATGGATATGTGATTTCCAAATATCTTCTCTCATTGAGTCAGCTGCCTTTTCTCCCTTTCAACAAAGTCCTTTGAGCTCCAAAAGTGTTTAATTTTAAGAAAGTTCCATTTACCTATTTTTTCTTTTGTTACTTAAGCAAAATCTTAAGGGTGTAAGATTTAAGAGACCCTTACCTACTACCAGATCTTGAAGATGTTTTCCTATGTTGTTTTCTAGGAGTTTTATGGTCCTGGCTTTTATATTTAGGTCTTTGATCCGTTTTGAGTTGATTCTTGAATAGGGGTCCTCTTTCATTCTTTTGGTTATGGATATCCAGTTCTCCCAGCACCATTTGTTGAAGAGACTGTTTTGTCCCAATAATGTGGACTTGGTAGGTTTGTCAAAAACCAGTTGGTCAGAAAGGTGAGGGTCTATTTCTGGACTCTCAATTTTATTCCATTGATCAATGTGTCTATCTTTATGACAATACCATGCTTTGTACGATGTTTCAAAGTCTGGCAGTGAGAGCCCTCCCACATTGCTCTTCTTTTTTAGGATGTTTTTGGCTATTTGGGTACCCTTTCCCTTCCAAATAAATTTGGTAATTGTCTTTTCTAGTTGTTTAAAGTAGGCTATTGGAATTTTGTTTGCTATTGCATTGAATCTATAAATCATTTTGGGTAGAACTGATGTCTTCATGATATTTAGTCTTTCAACCATGAATACAGAATATCTTCCATTTGTTTAGGTCTTCTTTGATTTCTTCTGGCAATATTTTATAGTTTTCTGAATACAGTTTGTGGCCATTTGGCAATTTGATGTAATTATGAATTCCAAAAATATAATTGGATCATGCTTGTAAACTGATCTGTTAATCTGGGCATGATTGAGTTATGATTGGGGCGTTGACTGGGCCACGTCAGTAGGTTGTTGAGCCGCACCCCTTGGTGGGTGGGGAATCAAATATAAAAGGCATGGAAAGAACAGAGTTGAAGCCATTTTTGAGAAGCAGTTTGATGTTGGAAAGAAGGCCCTAGGAGAAGAGAAGCAAGTCATTTGCCTGATCGTCTACAGCTGACCTTGTGGAGGAAACCGGAGCTAAGCCCAGAGAGAAACGCAGCCTTGGGAAGAGAGGAAACCAAGAAGCCTGAACCCTGGCAAACGCGCCGCCGGCAGCTGTCTTGCTCCAACACGTGGCAATGGACTGTGGTGAGAGAAGAAACTTAACGCTTTATGGCCTGGTATCTGTGGACTTCTACCCCAAATAAATACCATTTATAAAGACCAACCCATTTTTGGTATTTCACATTAGCACCCCTTTGGCTGACTAATACACAGTTCCTTTGCATCTTTGGTTAAATTGATTCCTAGGTATTTGAGTCTTTTTGTTGCTATTGTAAGTGGAATTTTTTTCCTGATTTCCTCCTCAGATTTTACAATACTAGTGTACAGAAACATTATTGATTTTTGTTTGTTGATCTTGTATACTGCCATTTTGCTGAACTCAATTATTAGCTCAAGTAGTTTTGTCCTAGACATTTCAGAATTTTCTAAATACAGGATCATGTCATCTGCAAATAAGGAAAATTTTGTTTCCTCTTTTCCTATTTGGATGACTTTTCTTTTATTTCCTTGCCTAATTTCTATTGCTACAACTTCTAGTACAATGATGAATAACGGTGGTGACAGTAGGCATCCTTGTCTTGTTCCCGATCTTAGAGAGAAAGCTTTCAACCTTTCCCCATTGAGTATGATGTTAGCTGTATATTTTTTTCATATATGCCCTTTATCATATTGGGGAACTTTCCTTCTATTCCTATGGGATTAGTCAGCCAAGGGGGTGCTGATGCAAAGTACCAGAAATCTGTTGGAATTTATAAATGGTATTTATTTAGGGTAGACGCTTACATTCATAAGGTCATAAAGTGTAAATTACTTCCCTCACCAAAGTCTGTTGCCACATGTTGGAGTGAGATGGCTGCCAGTCTCTGCGAGGGTTCAGCCTTCCTCTTCCTCCTACAGCTTGCTCCATGGTCACAGCTCCTTCCTTCTCAGCTGTAGGTTAGCATAAGGCTTGTCTCTTTCCCTGGGGCTTGTTTCTGTCCAGGCTCAGCGTCTCTGTTGTCTTCACAAGGTCAGCTGTAGACTATCAGGATCATTCTTTTCCCAGGGCCTCTGCTGTGTCTAATGGAGCCCTCTCTTTCCCCATGTATCTGTGTCTCTGTGTATTTACTTCCTGGGGCTCCAGCATCCAAACTGTCTTCTCTGCCATGTTGTTTTCTCTGTTAGTCCCTGCCCACCAAGGGGGCAGGGACTCAATGTCCTACAATGTGGCCCAATCAAAGCCCTAATCATAATTTAATCAAGTAACAGTGAAACTTCTGAAGTTAATACAATCTAATATGCCCAGAGGAACAGATCAATTTACAAACATAATCCAGTATCTATTTTTGGAATTCATAAATAATACCAAACTGCTACACCTATATTTCAAAATGCTTTTTATGAAGAAAAGATGCTGGATTTTGTCTATTGCATTTTCTGGGTCGATTGAGATGATCATGTGTTTTTTTCCCTTCTATTTGTTATTGTTGTGTATTATGTGAATAGATTTTCTTGTGATAAACCACCCCTGCATACCAGGAATAAATCCCACTTGGTCATGATGTATAAGTCTTTTAATATGCTGTTGGATTCTATTTGCAAGTATTTTGTTGAGAATTTTTGCTTTTATGTTCACTAGAGAGATTGGTCTGTAATTTTCTTTTCTTGTAGTATCTTTATCTGGCTTTGGTATTAGAGTAATGTTGGTTTAATAAAATGTGTTCAGTAATTTTCCCTCCTCTTCAATTTTTTGGAAGAGTTTAAACAGGATTGGTGTTAATTCTTCTTCAAATGCTTGGTAGAATTAACCTGTGAACTCATCTGGTCTTGGCTTTCTTTGTTGGGAAATTTTTGATGACTAATTCAATCTCTTTACTTGTGATTGGCTTGGTGAGTTCCTGTATTTCTTGTAGAGTCAATGTAGGTTGTTTGTGCATTTCTAGGAATTTGTCCATTTCATCTAGGTTGTCTAATTTGTTGGCATCCAGGTTCTCACAATATCCTCTTATGATCCTTTTTATTTCTGTTGGGTCTGTCTAATGTCCACTCTTTCATATCTGATTTTACTTATTTGCATCTTCTTTCTTTTTTTCTTTGTTAATCTAGCTAAGGGTTTGTCAATTTTATTTATCTTCTCAAAGAACCAGCTTTTACCTTTGTTGGTTATCTCTATTGTTTTCTTGTTCTCAGTTTCATTTATTTCTGCTCAATCTTTATTATTTCTTTCCTTTTGCTTGCTTTGGGATTGGTTTGCTGTGCTTCCCGCCACCTCTACACCCCCCACCGAGATGGTGCCCTCATCTGCTCTTTGTCTGCTCATTGTCTCTGCTCATTTGTCTTGGCTCATTGTGTCCACTCGTTGTCTGCTTGTTGTATTCACTTGTGTCCACTCATTGTTTGCTTGTCTTCTTTAGGAGGCACTGGAAACTGAACCCAAGACCTCCCATGTGGGAGGTAGGTGCCCAGCTGCTGAAGTCATACCATTCCCCCAGTTCTTTTTCTAGTTCCTCCAGTTGTTCAATTAGGTGTTTGATTTAAGCTCTTTCTTCTTTTTTAATATAGGCATGTACGGCTATAAATTTCCCTTTTGGCACTGCCTTCATTGTATCCCATGAGTTTAGATAATTTGGTTCTTTGTTTTCATTCATCTCGAGATATTTACTAATTTCTCTTATCATTTCTTCTTTGATCAACTGATTGTTTAGAGTTGTGTTGTTTAGCCTCCTCACACTTGCTAATTTCCCCCTTTCCTGTCTATTATTGATTTCCAGCTTCATTTTGTATGATCTGAGAAGGTGCTTTGTATAATTTCAATCTTTTGTATTTATTGAAACCTGCTTTTAACCTAAATTGTGATCTATTTTAAAGAAAGATCCGTGAGCACTTGAGAAGAATGTGTAACCTGCTGAGTTGGGATGCAACATTCTATGTCTTTTAGGTCTAGCTCATTTATCATCTTGTTCAAGTTTTCTGTTTCCTTGTTGATCTTCTGTCTAGTTGTTCTATCTATTGGTGTGAGCTGCATGTTGGAGTCTCTAACTATTGTTGTAGAGATGTCTATTTCTCCCTTTTGTAGTGCCAGAGTTTGCCTCATGTATTTTGGTTCACCCTGTTTAGGTCCCTAGCTGTTTATGATTGTTATTTCTTCCTGGTGGATTGTCCCTTTTATTAATATATAATGGCCTTCTGCATCTCTTATAACTTTTTTGCACTTTAAGTCTATTTTGTCCAATATTAGTATAGCTACCCCCCCTCTTTTTTTTGCTACTGTTTGCATAGAATATCTTTTTCCAACCTTTCACTTTCAGCTGATTTGTATTTCTGGATATAAGGTGAATTTCTTGTAGACAGTATATGGATGGGTCATGTTTTTTTATCCATTCAGTCAGCCTATATCTTTTGATTAGGAAGTTTAACCCATTCACATTCAATAATATTTCTGCAAATGCGTTATTTACTTCCACCATTTTATTCTTTGGCTTTCATTTGTCATATCTAATTTTCATCTCTCATTTCACCCTTTTGATTATCTTTTCTGATAGTCTTCCTTTCTATACTCCCTTCCAAACCTCTCTCTCCTGTCTTATTTTTGGGGGCTGTAAGTCTCTCTTCAATGCTTCTGCCAAGGTGGATTCTTTCTTACAGACTCTCTTAGTTTCTGTTTGTTAATATTTTAAACTCACCTTCATATTTGAAGGACAATTTTGCTGGATAAAAAATTCTCAGCTGGCAATTATTTTTCTTTCAGTAGCCTAATTATATCATACCACCGTCTTTTCACCTCCATGGTTTCTGATGAGAAATCTGTACTTAGTCTTACTGGGCATCCCTTGTATGTGATGATTTGCTTCTCCCTTGCAGATTTCATAATTTTCTCTTTGTCTTTGGCATTTGACATTCTTAGTAATGTGTGTCTTGGACTATGTCTATTCCAATTTATTCTGATTGGAATACACTGCACTTCTTGAACATATACATTCATTTCTCTCATGAGAGTTGGGAAATTTTCTGCCATTATTTCCTCAAATGCTCTTTCTGCCCCTTTTCCCTTTTCTTCTCCTTCTGGAACTCCCATGACAGGTATGTTGTTGCACTTTGTGTTATCGTTCAACTCCCTGAGACCCTGCTCAAGTTTTCCAATTCTTTTCTCTCTGTTCTTCTCTTCCATTTCAGCTTTTCTGTCTTCAACATCACTTATTCTTTCTTCTATGATTTTAAGTCTCCTTTGTACTCCTCTAATGTGTTTTTTTCTTTTCTTTTCTTTTTTACTTATTTCTCATGTGTTTTTAATCTCACCTATTGTATCTTTCATTCCCATAAGCTGTTCTTTTTCTATTCAGGTTTTCAAATTCTTCTTCATGCTAGCCCAATGTCTTCTTGATAGCCGTTATCCCTTTTAAGCATATTGTCTTTCAATTCATTGATTTTATTTAGGAGATTTGTATGAACCTTGTTGATTAGTTGTCTCAAATCCTTTACCTCTTATGAGGCTTTGATATATTCCTTTGCTTGAGCCACATCTTCCTTTTCCTTAGTATCACTTGTAATTTTTTGCTGTTGTCTAGGCATTTTATTATGATGGTGACTTTACTCTGATGCTAAATTTCTCTTTGTTGTGTAGGTATTTTTTGGTGGGAGGCTGAGTGTTATTGTTGTTCTTTGATTCTCGGTTCAACCGGTTCTAGTCTTTAGGCTTGTCTCTGTTTAGTTGCTCAAATCTGGCCCATAGACTCAGTTAATGTGTTGCAGACCCACTTCCAAGGGCCTTGGGGAGGGTGACTGTAATGGCCCCCCAAAAGCTCCTTTTATTTATTTATTTACTATTTTCCTTGCCTGCAGTTCTTTGGTTTGCCAGCAGATGGTGCTCTTTGGTAGACCTCTCATTGCAAACCCTGGTCAGAATGTGTTTGCTGTAACCCAACTGGACCAATGTAAGGATCCTTCTTTAGAGCTATTCAGAGCCTTGTAAATCAAACTTTCTCAGACTCTGTACTCTTTCCTTTGCTGGCAGCCCCTTCCCTTTTCCTTAGGTAGGAAATAAGTTCACTCCCCTCTGCAACCTCAACAACCAGTCTTAGTCAGTAGGGTGGGTGTTTGAGAGGGTTGGATCTCTTTAGTCCCAGGTAATATTTACAGCAGAAATTTTTATCTAATATGCCTTGTGTGTGGTTTGGGGTATGGGAGAGAGAGGTGAATTTGAATCAATAAGAAAACCTATGCCTGAAATTACATTGTTAGTGTTTTTTTAATTATCCATGATATTGATCCATATTAAAAAGCAATTTCAGAAGAGCTTAACACATAAATCTTATACTAAAATGGAAGGTGTGCTGACTGGATTGGGGTTAGGAGATACATTCTCATCCTTATTCTGCTACAAGCTCTACAGCCTTGGGCAAGTTGCCTAATTTCCCAAGTCCTTCCTAAATTCAGAATCAGCAAAGTACTTTTAAAATCATAACTTGACCACTGAATTTGTAGATTTCCCCACCATGTGTTTTCTCTAAAACCGGCAAGCAGGCAAGAGCAAATGAAGAAATAATAGATGGCATAATGAAAATGCTCTAATAGTGATTGAAGATGATGAATACACAATGGTGTGATTATACCAAATACCATTAATTGTACACTTTGGATGGATTTATGCTTTATTAATATATATCAATAAAACTGATTTGTTAAAAAAATAATAGATGGTAGTCTCAGGGAGCCTCAGGCATTGCCTTCAATTGATAATTTTTGTTAAAGTATTGTTCTGAAATTGGGGAGTTCTTTCAAAGTTTAATTTATAAGACTGCCTCTTCTAATAATCGTTTTTGCCTCTGTTCTTTACCCGATCAGAAGATATGGAGGACACATGCTGAAATGAAATCACTTGAAACTTATTTTTTCATTTTAATAATTCTTTTGGTGTTTTGACTATTAAAAAAGCCATTCTCTAGTGAATGAATTTCTTGACTTATCTATATATTTTTAAATTATTAATTAAGAATGGATATTTTTCAGGTTCTTATAGCTAGGCTATAGTATATTTTCAAAAGGTATCCCAGGGGCCTCCTAAATAGGAAATTTTTGTTAAATTAATAAATCTATCAAAAAATAAGCTTCTTATTTCAATTTATTTTAGAAAAAGAAGTCACAATTCGTGGGCTTCACTGCCCATCTTCCCCCACACCTTCATAAATTGGTTTGGTCTTTAATTTTTGATCTAGGAAAGAATAATTCATTTTTATCTTCATTTAATTTTAATAGTCAAGGAGTAGTCTATAGAGATTGAATAAATTTAATCCTTCTGCAATTAGTGTCAAATTAATTCATTCTGAATGTGGGTAACTGCAGAAATACAGACCCTCCCACTTACTGACAGAAACCTTTATCAGGTTTAATGTTTCATGTAAAGGAACTTACTTGAAAGGAAGCTTGTCTTGTTTCTCCCGCCTCCCTTTCTGTCCCTGTTATTTGTTTTTTAAACTAAACATTGTCTCAGCATTTTTTTTAGGACTAGAGTATTCCCTGGAAAAACTGTGATTCTACAAAGATAATATATTCCGCAGATTTGGCTCCTTTGGATGGAGAAATCCAACCTATCACCCTCTAATGAAAGTTCGCAACCACATAACTTCTATGGGATGCTCCATCCAGGACAAGGTGGTTTTGTGTACAGCAAGCACATAGGATTATTGTAAGTAGCCATTTGTTTCACACAACATGATCCCTCTGGATCATCCCAGAACTGTTACGCAGAGATGACTTTTCTGAGCAGGAAAATTACCCTCCCATGGAGAAGCCAAGACAAAAACGCTATCAAATCAGCATCTAAAATATTTTAAAAATCTTTTCTTTAAAATCAACACTTGGGGTTATATGGTTGCTATCCATATAGATTTTATAATTAACCATCTTAACAAACACATAAAAAACAATCTAATAGACGCCTCTTAATTTCTAGTGCAGCTATAAATTCATACTGGCTTTCTAAACGTGACTTATCAAGATTTTTTTAAAAAGATAATTTAGTTCTCTCTTGTCAAGTCACTAATGTTGCCTTCTATATTTGCTGTGATAAGCATTAAAATTTGTATATTGGTTGATAAATCATTGTTTAGGAGTGTCTAAAGGGTTCAGTAAATGGTATGAAATTGCCATAGTATTATAAATGGTTATTTGATAACGAATGAAATTGTTTGAAAATACTGTTAAAATGTCTAGTTTAAACATATAGATCATTACTTAACAGGAATGCAAACATGAAAATCACAGTGACATCATAAATATACTGCAATAAACACATTTATTTATATCGGGCAAGTTGTAGGTATTTTGTATCAATGCATATAAATTGATATATGAAGTTAATTTCAATCTGTAAAAGTAATTGCATTGGTTTAACTTATTTAATTCTCTTTACAATAATATTTATTGCAGAAAAAAGGTAAAGAGATAAATGATGATAAATAGATAAAATACATAGGAAATGGGAATTGTTTTACAATTTAATTATACTGTCACATAAAATTATCATACAAATACACCAACCTGACAGCAGAAATACATTAAAACTCTATTATCCAATCCAGAGAACAGTTTTTGTTTGCCTTTATTTCATCTGCACATTTAAAATAATCTTTTTTTTGAGCAGCATAAAATGTTTAAACAATGTCAAAAGCAAAAAGGGCAAGTTGGGAACAACAATTATTTTCTAAGAGAAATGTTCTGCTTTGTGCAATATTGTAAAGATTTACTGACATACAATCTAAGAAAAGGGCAGCAAAAGAACTCTCCATCCCCATATGATTGGTATAATGAAGCAATGTAAACTCAGGTGCTCATAATAGAAAATGAAGTTAATTAACTTATTTAATGTAAGCAGAGTTCATAAAAGGTGCAAATAGCTTAGCAGTTGCACGTGTTAAATGACATAACATTTCATTTTGGGAGAGATAAATATGCCAAAGGTTTTGTTTTTTTTTTTGCAAATATTTGCACAGCAAATAAACATTGATTTTACAAAGTCCACTCAAACATTAATTTCCTAATATTTACCAGGTACATGTTAGGTGCTGTGGGTGTTAGGCTCTGTGATAAAGAGGGTGATCATCTAACAGGAGATGAAACATACGCATAAGAAATGAAGCATTTATGCCAGGCACTGTGTTGTTTTGCTCTAGTTTTCTAAACCATAAATTGTGACAAAGTATAGTGTCACAAAACCAATCCAGTAAAATTCTTAAAAATTGGTATCAATTTCTCTGACTTTGCTATCTAGTCTACCTTAAAAGTTTTGGAATGCATTTAATATCTACACTAGTAACATATTTAGGTTGTTAGGGAAAGAATAATTTTATTCATTCTATAATGGAAAATGCAAAATTTAGTCTGAAGCAGTGAATATGAAATTGAAAATAAACTAATCAAAGGGACGAGCTAATTGAAGGGATGGGTGAGAATTGAAAAAAATATATAGAGGTGAAAGCTTGATGGTTTAAGGCAATTAATAATATAAAGTGATTCAACCACATAGTATGCAATTTCTTTATAAGAGTAAAATATTTAAACAGGGACAATAAACTATTTTTTTAAGCATGACATTTAGTTATTTATGCCATAAAGTCATATTTCTCTTTCTCATTTCTTTCAGTATCCATTCAAACTGAAGGCAAATGTGTGGGTCTTTTACAAACTGGAAGTAAAAGAAGTCATTGTAACACTCACAATGCCTGGATCATAACAAATTGGATTTATTCTTCTGATTTGTTATAAAATGTCTAATAGGGAAGCATCAATGCTGAATGAAAAACCAAAAGAAAGTTTTCATAGACTTAATTGGCCAGACAAAGGTGCATATGAAATTAATTATGCTGCTCTCTAAACTAAAGAAATCTCATAATTTTCTTACCGCTGGTATTTGAAGCATCTTTAATAGTACAGATTTTACAGAGTCATTTTCCTGTGTTGTCTGGTTATACATGTATATATATTCAAATTATATGTGTGTGTGTATTTATGTATAGGTTCTGCTACATGTTCATTGCCCTTTCAATGGGTAACTCATTTTTTTTCTAAAGTAAAATGAGCATTGGGAATGACAGGAATACAGTTGCAGCAGTATTCAAACAGTTTAACATTTATAAATAATAAAAGAACACAGCAATTTTTATTATATTTCCATTTTACTACTGTTAAAAATAATTTTTAATAAGTCAAATCATGGATGAAATAAATGTAAGCATAATTCTTAGAGAGCTACATCCAGTTTTTCTTAATAGCATGATATATGGTAACTAAAGTGTGTTTTAAATCTTAAGAGTTTCTCAGCTCCAATTGACTTCAACCAGTGAATTCATCTATAAAGAAAAGAAGTAGACATTGAAAAAGGTAAAATACAATAATAAAGTTAATTCAGACATGACAATGGAAAATGGAGGTGCTTTAAAAGAAAATTTAGAGTATCCGATATTGATGAGAGTAGAATCATAAAAGGTTATTCCTAGAATGGTTTTCATATTCCTATAAATTAAATAAATGGACTCACTTCTGAACACTAGGGTCTTCAAAATGATAGGTATATACTGAAAATATGATCTTTTTTATTGGCTATTGCTACAGAAAGGGTCATAAGTAATATAAGCCATTATTAGAATTTGGAAGACAGAATATATTAGACTTCAGAATGGCCAGTAATATACAATTGTTATATAAGAAAATGTTGAACATGGTGTATTAGTCAGTCAAAGGGGTGCTAATGTGAAATACAAAAAATGGGTTGGTCTTTATAAAGGGTATTTATTTAGGGTAGAAGTCCACAGATACCAGGCCATAAAGCATTAAGTTTCTTCTCTCACCACAGCCCATTGCCACGTGTTAGAGCAAGACAGCTGCTGGCATTTGCCAGGGTTCAGGCTTCTGGGGTTCCTCTCTTCCTGGGGCTGCATTTCTCTCCGGGCTTAGCTCCTGTTTCCTCCACAAGTTCAGCTGTAGACGATCAGGTGAATGGCTTGCTTCTCTTCTCCTGGGGCCTTCTTTCCAGCATCCAAACTGCTTCTCAAAAGACTGCTTCTACTCTGTTCTTTGCCTTGCCTTTTATACTCGATTCCCCACCCATCAAGGGGTGGGGCTCAACAGCCCTAATCATAACCTAATCTTGCCCAGATTAACAGAGCAGTTTACAAGCATGATTCAATTATATTTTTGGAATTCATAATTACATCAAATTGGCCAACGGTTACACATGGGTTGTAGTTAACTTTTAACATATTGTAAGTACTGCTAATTTTAAATTCCAATTTCTCTATTCTTAAAGGGAGCAGTGCTTAAACAATTTTTTAGAAAATTTATACCTCTAGCTTAAATTTTACAGTAAAACTCAAGAAAGACACTCATTATAGTAAAACAGAAATGCCTGACTCTTTCTGAACATAGATGCCATCGTGCTAAAATAGGAGTCTTTTACCTTTAGTTTCTAATATCCTCTTAGTAGTAATGTCTTCTCTAACACTAACACTGCTGTACTGTTCCTTCCTGCCCTACCATGACGTCAACTTCTTGTTTGACAAACTTTTCTAAACTGTGTCCTTTGGGTGCATGGGGAATTTTTGTATGAAATTGGAGGAGAAAGGGGCATAAACCCTCCTTCTTTTCCCTCAGGTTAGAAACGGGTCTTATCATAGTCCACTCCCTCTCCTTTTACAGAAATTACCTTCAAGTTAGGTTTAGGTCAAACGTAGAAAGGAAGTTATTAGTTGTATCTGAATTTTATATCAGTAGAAGCATGGATGTGAGAACGCTGTCAACAGCCCTTTTTAAGGCCTGACCTGTCGTACACACCTAGGCATTCTACAGGTAGGGCCCTCTCTAGGAGAGGGAAAATATAGGGGTGAAGTTGCCCAGGGTCTTGTGTTTGGAGTAGTTCCAAACCAGGGATTCTTAACCTCTTTTGTTCCATGGACCCCTCTGCCAGTCAGGTGAAAATGGACCCCCTACGAAGTCCACACTACCCTGTGTATTATTTAATAAATATATCACACCCGCACTAACACATCCCCACAAGAATAATGTTTTTTTTTAAAAGTCTCAATTCAAGCTCATGGACCCCTTGTTAAGAACCCCTGTTCTAAACCCTTTCAGGATTTAAGCAGCTGTTGTAACATGGTGCCAAAGAGTGGAGGAGTAGGAGATGCTACCAGTTGGTGCTAAAATACATCAGAAGCCCCTGTACACATTTGCATAAATATCCCATCTGGACTTGGCAGTCCCTCCTTGCTTTCAGACCTCTTCAT
This sequence comes from Cabassous unicinctus, assembly GCA_029593785.1. Taxonomy (NCBI): domain Eukaryota; kingdom Metazoa; phylum Chordata; class Mammalia; order Cingulata; family Chlamyphoridae; genus Cabassous; species Cabassous unicinctus. The sequence continues at coordinate 1,379 of JAQZBX010060424.1, read as the reverse complement.
CACCCTGAAGAAGGCCTTTGGAAATATTTTCTCCAACTCCAACTATTGTTGTTATTTTGATCAGATTCCTCTGTATAAAATAAATTATTTTACTTAGTGTAATAATCTGTATATCTCTAGATCTATATTTCTTTCTATCTATCTATCTATCTATCTATCTATCTATCTATCTATCTATCTATCTATCTATCTATCAGCTATCCATCTATTTCCTGCAGAGGTTGGGTAGGGTGGGAGGTGGAAGATGTGAGGATATCATATACTATGCTTTTACCTCAGCCTTAAAAAACCCTAAAGGTCTGGATGGAGGCCCATATCATTAGACAGATAATGAAGATACTAGCTGACGGTGCTTGTTGGTGTATTCTAATTGCTGTTTATTTTTCCTTAAGTCAGGTTTATCAAGGTATAATGTATGTAAAGTACATTGAAATACAACATTTTTAGGTGTACAATTTCATGAATTTTCACAAATGTAGGCAGTCTTGTAACCACCACAGTCAAGATCTAGAATATTTCTGTTATCCTGAAAATTTCCTGTGCCTACCTTCAACACTTAGTCCCTGGCAACCTTTCATCTGCTCTCTGTCCCTACCGTTTTACCATTTCCAGAGTGTCATATAAATGGAATCACACAGCATGTGATCTTTTGAGTCTGGCTTCTTTCACTTAACATAATGCTTTTGGGATTCATCCACATTGTTGTGTGCATCAGTAGTTTGTTCTGTTTTATTGCTAAATAGTATTCCATTGTATTGATGTATCATAATTTATCCATCAATGGAAGGATATTTGGGTTGTTTCAGTTTTTGATGATTATGAATAAAGCTGCTATAAACATTTAAGTACAGAGTTTTATGTGGACATATGTCTCATTTCTCTTGGGTAAATATTAGCAAATGGAAATGCTGGTTGTGTGGTAAGTTTATGTTTAACTACAAGAAGCTATCAAACTGTTTTCCAAAGTAGTTGTCCCATTTTTCATTCTCCCCAGCACTGTATGAGAGTTCCTGTCATTCTGCATCCTTGTCAGCATTTGGTTGTCAGCTCATTTTGATTTGAATCAGTCTAATAGGTATTGTAGTGGAACACAATGTAATTAAATTAAATTACCTATAACATTTGATTGCATGGGGGAATTCAATGAAGTTTAAAAAATTTTGTTCACAAGTTGCTTATCGAGGATGGCCCACTGATGGGTTCTTGTTATTGAGGACTAGCCTTATGAGTATTTGCTCTTCTAATTGAAACTTAGCCTACTGTTATGGGGTGCCTAAGGGTTACCATCTGAGAGCCTCCTTGTTGCTCAAATGTGGCCTCTCTCTAAGCCAAACTCAGCATTTGAATGCATTACCTTCCCCCCAACGTGGGACATGACT
>JAQZBX010060423.1:0-17348 GCA_029593785.1 Cabassous unicinctus | reverse complement strand
GGGGGGGGGGGGGGTCTGACCGTGATTGAGGGGCACTTAGGTGCCCTGTTGGAGGAGGGAGAGCCACCTGGCTGGAGGTGACACACCCTGCGCCAGCCCGAACAAGAAAAGGGAGTGGCGTCACGTTCTGCCTAGTCATTGCCTGCGATGACTCGCGTCACCTCTGATGTCAGGGCTTCAAGGGGCTTTGTTCCAACTATGGCTCCAGGAATGGGTGTCGCGGGGCTCAGAGGTTACGCAACTTTCCCATGGTCCCGGTGGAAGTGACTGGCAGAGCAGGGATTTGAACCAGGTCCCAGCGCTTCACTGCTCCAGGCCTGTGAGGCGAGCCCAGCACCCACCAGCACGGTCTGCGAGTGGCCAGAGCCCATGTACCACCCTTTGTAAACCCAAGGCTCAGAGCCTGACCGGCCTTGGCCTGGAGTCATCCTTCTTTCTCCTCTCTAAAGTGGTCTTTCATGGTGAGCTGTCCTTCGCAGCTGTGTAACACAAAGAGCCTCCTGGAGCCACGAATGTGTGAATGAATTCACGTTCCAAATTCCCGGGGAATGGGGAGGGGCGGGGGCAGAGGATGCTGATGAGTCTTTCAGTATGAAAGTGACAGGCGAAGGAGACTTCCGCCGACCTCCAAAGCTCGCACTGGCAAGGTCATTAAGCCCCGAGCAGGTCTTAAGAACGGTCTCCTTTTGAAAACTCGGCGGTCCTTGTACTCTGACTGCTTTGAGTTCAGTCCTCCATTATAAGAAATCTCCTTTTGAGGATGGACATATTCAAATCCAGATGTTGTCCCCATAGGGGGAAAAAAAAAGCGCCCTCCAAATTCCCTTTATGGAGAAGTGGGCTCTCATCCTTTGAAGGCATAAAATCTCGTGATAAGTGGGTTGTTGTCAGGTTTTCTTTCCATCCAAGAACATGTGCCTGAATTTGTTAAAATCGGCTTAATAGCCTCTCTCCATTCCATTTCAATGGCAGGACGCAAACAAGGTGGAATGTGACCGACTGATGGATTCAATAGATGGAGCATGGTTTCACCAAGAAGAGAATGTTGGATTTTTAAAATATATTTTACTTACTTAGATGCAATTTTTAAAAATTAAGACATACATTCTAAAGGGACATGTGTAAGATGAAATACAGATTGTCATAAACCTTCCCGAATCAAACACTTCACTTTGCTGATTGGAAAATGGCACAGCTTGAATAACAAATTTTCAGGCAAGAAGGCTGCATTAAATATACATATTGATTGCAAAATACTCCCAATTTCAGAAATATTAATTAATAAAGCATACCTTATAGGGGAAAATATGTTAAGCACACACACACATATATATACCAAAAAGAACTTTTATCATTTGAGTCTAGTATTTTTGTTAGAACCATCTGAGAGTCTGAAGCAGGAATCCTTTCCATATCTCTAATGGGAGTAGGTCTAGCCTTGTTGTCCTTGCACACCACCAGTGATGGGAAGCTCACCACCTATGAAGGCATTCCTTTTCATTGTGGGACTGTTCTGATGGTCACAGAGTTGGTTCTCAAGCGCTTATCGCCTCCACAGTTCCTGGTTCTGTCTTTGGAGCCTGCCATACTACTCCTCCCAATGTCCCTCTGAGTCTGTATCCCCAGTTCCTTGCTATCTTCACCCTTCACAAATTGGATTCTGGTCTCTCCCTGTGCTCTAAATAGAATAGCAAACAGAATTGAACACAACCCTCCAGCTCTCACCTCCTTCATCTTCTATCCCATACCTCTATACATGCAGCCAGGGATCACATTAGTTTTGGGGGCAGCCATCTTAACATCGGATTATACTGATGCATCAGCCAAAACCCCCAAACCTTTTGTGTGCCACACCTTTTCATTTTACATATATCTTTAATCAATTTAGCCTATCATCTCATCCATTTTAGGTGCTTTTGAATCCTGATTTGGGCATTTTAAAATACCAACTCCTGCTTCTAGTTTTGGGTCATCTGCAAATTGAATAAGCATATCTCCAGCTGTTGATAGATTTGTTGAATTGTGACCTTAACCCAGCTAGCCAGTGCACCTGGGACTTCACTTTCCCCATTTAATAATTAAGAAGAGTAAAGAAATGACCTCTATTAACAGATTTCATGTACTACGTCAGGCTCTATTTGAAGCCCTTTGCGAAAAACATGACATTGAATTCCTCACCCCAATTCTTTAAGGGTGGTATTGTTAGCACCATCCCACCTCAGCAGATGAGGAAAACAAGGCTTTTCAGGATTTGATTCAAGTTCTGTCTGGCACTCAATCCCATGCTTTTAGCCTCAATGACTCATTGCCTCCCATATAGAGCAGTATCTTTGATATGGCCTAAAACAGAGCCCTTGGGCCCACCAATAGAGACCTCCTTCTAAGATGCTAAACAACCCTCTTTGGGTACTCCCTCAAAGAGCTCCATGTCCGATGCATGATTCAGAAGCACTGGGGAGCCGAAGGTTTGAGGGGACTTTCAGAAAGGGACCCCAGATGCCTCAGCCATGATCATCATCAGCTGATCAAAGTCAAATGATGATCAAAAACAAACAGACCACTCCCCCGACCCCATGCCTTGACCCTGCTTCAGAGCATGGTGGGAGAAAACTTCAAGAATGACTGAACTGAAGGTTTTGCCCGCTCAGCAGAATTGCAGGCTTGGAGTCAGAAATTCAGGTGGGTTGCGGTACATGAAGAAAGTGATGTTTCTTGCATACCTGAGTTTGTAGTCTGGGAGTCTGACCCCTGCCCTTTGCCAAGTGCCAGGTCCTTTAGACGCATCACCTCATTCTGTACTCCCGAAAGCCCTTTGAAGTACACACCATTATCGGAGGTGGGTTTGCCATGCAGCTGATGAAGTTTTTAAGCTCCACAGCCCCTCACTTGCAGGGGCCCTTCTTAGATCTTTGCAGGGGCAGTGCGTAGTTTTATGTTTGTAATTTGTAAGGGGTCCCCCAAGTTTCAGGTCTTACAAAATCTGCCCTTATGATTATTTCCATTTTACGGATCAAGAAAAATGTGGCACAGGAAAGTCAGGCAATTTACTCCAGGTCACAGGACTGGCGAATGGTTAAGTCAGAATTCAAACTCTTAACCCCCTCAGATGAACCCCAAGAATTCGAGACGTTCACCAGGGGATTCATGGCTTTACATGCAGGACTCACATCTGTTTCTATTTATATATTTTAATCACTTAATAAATACATATTTATGAAAATTTAAAATAGAACAGTTTAACAAGCTTATGAAATGGAGATTCACAGTTACTCAGTCCTTGTATCACACAGGGCTGACCACTGTCAGCCACAGGGATAGCTTTGCCTATTAAACAGTTTTAAATTATTTTTATTAGTAACAATACATTTGTAGTCTATACCCATAAGGGATCACTGGTTAAAGACAAAAAAAAATTCTAACAGTGAAATTGAAATATAAAATAATAGGGAATTTTTTTAATGGAAACGGTTCTGCAAATTCCCCATATCTTCACACTGTTTATACCTAATCACAGTTCTCACATATTATTCAATAAATGCTGTTGAGACCACCAAGGATCCATCAGGATAACAAGTTGGGTCCCTACCTCACACCTTACACCAAAGTTAATTGCAACAGATCAAAAAAAGAGACATAAAGAACGAAGCCATTAACGCATTAGAAATAAATGGAAAAACCTGTGTCATAATCTTAGAGTGGAGAAGGCCTTCCGAAGGATCACAGAAATCCCAGACACCATAAAAGAAAATCATCTATCTGTCTACATAACACTGGATATTTCTACCAGGTTAAAAGAAAAAAAAGGAAAGAAATAAGAACTTCATGTACAAAGTCAAGCAATTGACTAGAAGGAAAAGAAAATATTGTAAGCAAATCACAATGTTAATTTCCTTACCATTACAGAGTTCCTATAAGACAATAAGGAAAAAAGGCCAAAAATCCAATAGGAAAACAGACAAGGGATATAAACAATTGTCACAAAGACAATACAGACCAGCCTTAAATAAAAGAAAAATAACCCTCATCATCACTTATAAGTGAAATGCAAACTGGACTACAGTGAGATGCCATTTTTGCCTATCAGATTGGCAATGATCAAAATGTCTGATGATGGGAAGCAGATGTGGCTCAATCGATAGGGCTCCCGATTACCATGTGGGAGGCCCCGGGTTCAATTCCCGGGGTCTCCTGGTGAAGGCAAGCCAGCCCGCGCAGGCGTGGTGAGCTGACGCAGCAGGACGACCTAATAAAGGGAGACAAGCAGACACAGAAAAACACACAGCAAATGGACACAGCGAGCACAAAGCAGCAAGGGGGGATAAATAAATAAATTTTTAAAAATCTTAAAAAAAAAAAAAATGTCTGATGAACCACTGCGATGACCAGGTGTGGTGGCATCGGCCATTTTCCTCAAGCATTGCTGGTGGGAAGGTAACGGTACAATCTCTATGGAAAGGAATTTAGCAATATTTTTCTAAGGGGAAAGGCTCATATGCCCTTTGACCCAGTGTGGTGTCTTGGAGCTTTGTATCCCAGAAAGACATGTTCTTAAACGTAATCCTTTTGATGAGTTTACATCAGTTAAAATGTGGCCCAACCGAATCTGGATGGTTTTGCTCCTACTACTGCAGGGCTTATAGGGAAGGACATGGGGAGAGAAAGCTCCGGGGAGCAGCCAGAAGCTGAAAGTCAGCAGAACCCAGAAGAGATGGGAGAGGAGGCTACCATGTGAATTGCCGCATGGTAGAAAAGCCAAGGACCAAGGACCGCTGGGCGCCAGGCCCAGAATGAAACAGTCTTCCAGAAGAAAGCCCTGCCTTGATGATGCCTTGATTTTGGACTTCTCCTAGCTTCAACACTGTGAGCCAATAAATTCTTGTTGCTGTTTAAGCCAACCCATTGCAGGTATTTGCTTTAGCAGCCAGGACACTAAAACAGCCAGCAAAAAGAATTTATCCTGCTCTGTCTTTGCACAGGTACAAAGTGTTGAGTGGACAGGGGTATGCATTGCAGTACTGTTTGTAATAGCTAAAGAGGAAAAACAACCTAAATGTGTGTCAGTCAAAAACTGCCTAAATCAACTATGGTACATCCTTACAACGGAATAGTTTTCAGCTGTTAACAGGAAGGAGGCAATGTGACATGTACTGATTTGAATTATCGCAAAGGTTTGTTATTAAGTGAGAAAACAGAGATGTAATTCGTTGTATAGAGGGCCTCGTTTGTATAAAAATAAAGAGAGGCAAAGCAGAATATATTTGTGCAAATATTTGCTTGTAGATGCATAGATTCTGCTACCTTTGGTTGTTCCTGGAGAGCAGAAACTCTTCAAGCACCATAGAAAGGAGACTTTGTTGCTACTATAAACACATTTGTGCCTTTTGAACACTTTACATTGTTTATATATAACCTATTTTTAAAAAAATACACAAAAAACTTATGTATAACATCAAGAAGTCTCTAGTACTTCAAAAACCAGAACTCTTTAGAGAAAATATAGCCATTTTAGCTTTTCATCTTTTGGAAATAACAGCTATTCACACTTGAAATAGGTTATTTGAGGAGATGATATCTTCTCTCTTATCTCTTTGTTTAAAAAGAAAATGCAAAAATTGTTTTTAAAATAACTAAATAAATCACAAAAATGAAGCACAAAATGCAATGGTCCTAAACTCCATGTATTGAAAGCAAATATATCTATTTTTTTTAATTTATGGCATGTATAAATTTCAATCTATAATAATTTCAGTGTACATTCAGTCCCCAAACCAAGCTTAACAAATCGTTTTTAATCCATTTGTCTCTAAATCTTGTTTTTCCCCATAAAATTAATTTAAATTATATTAAACAGTAGGCACCACTTATTAAATGAAAAAGGGCCATAAGTCGACTTTAAAAAATAATGAATCCTATTAAATATTGCATTAAATACAAACTTTCTAATACAATCTTTGGGATCAGACTGATCTAAAAAAAACAAAATGTTCTCAAAATACATTTGGTATCTTCCAAAAATTGTGAAATTGTGTTGTTGTTTTTTATTTAGAAAAGTGTTTGCAAGGTCATTAATTGCTGTGAAAAGAATTCGAGTGTTCAAAAATATTGAGAAATGCAGCCTAGGCCCACCACGGATGGTTGTGCAAGCTGTGAACGGTACCGCTCCAGGGGGTGCCATTCAGAACATAATCTAAGTTGCTCAGTGCACCACCTGTGCAGCCCTGGGCTGCTGGAAGTGTTGGGGAGACCTCGGTTTGGGGGTAAGGGTGGGGAGGTGTCAGAGCTGGGGATGCATGGATCTCATGCATACAGCCTCCCATCTGTCTACGCCAGCCTCTCTTTTGGAGGCTCTGGCAACAGAATTATCCCAAGCTTTCTCTGTGCAACATGGCCTTCGTTTTCTTAAGGCTGGGGGAGGAAATCCTTCTTCCAGGGTCCCCAAACACTTCCTTGGCCCTAGGCATTTCCCAAAGTCCTCTTTAATCACCCAGCAGCTGAGAAGGAAGGCCAGAAGGGGGAACCCCTCCATGCTCCTAATCTTCCCTCTACTCAGACTCTAATGGGGATAGAGGTCGCTGGCTCCAGGGGTGGACCAGAGAAAGCCGAACCCCAAATGTCAAACAGGCCATTTGGACTCTGGGACCAGCTCTACCACTGCCTTGCTGGCAAATCTTTGAGCCTCTCTGTGCATCTGCCTCCCTATTTATACAATGAAGAGAATTATTGCTATTCCTTCCCTGACTCTTGGAAAACAGATAAGAGAGAGAAAACCGTGTTGTGATGATTTCACTGGGAATTCAAGAATTAGTGGACTGAGAGTCAGGAGGCTCTGCTAAGCAGCTATAAGACCTGGAGCCTTAGTTTTACCGTGTGCAAATTGGCAAATTGCTGACCTTTTCACCACTAGGAGTCTGGTTTTTTATTTCTAAACTATCACCAGTAAGATTTTACTCCTAAATTGTATTTAGGTAATTAATATGTACTTAATAGAAAAGTAACTATTGTTATACTTGTAAAGGAATTTTTTAATTATGAGTGACAGAATTGACGAGCTTACATAATTGAAAATTCTAGGTGAGGGTAGCTTCAGGCAAGGCTTGATCCAGCAGCTATCTCTAAGGACTTAGGTTCTTTCAGTCTCTTGGCTCTACTTCCTATGATGTGTCATAAGATGACTACCAGAAGCTCCTGGCACTACTTGCTTTCCTCATTTCTGATTAGCAGGAAACAAGGAGTTTGCTTCCTAGCTAGCTCAAAGAAAAGACCTAGAATTGAGACCAATTAATTCTGTTTGGCTTGATTTGGGTGGTGTGCCTTTTCCTAATCAACTACTAGGAGCTGGAGAATGAGATATTCTGATTTGCTTAAGCCAATTAGGCCCCACCTCTGGAATGGGGTCATTTCTGCCCAGATCACAGGGCTGGGAAATTCCCAGTACTGTTAGGAAGAAAGAATGGGGCAAAGAGGGCTGGAGAGAAAACCAGCAAGTCAACTACAGCACTTTTGTGTATTAGTCAATGATCTCTCTCACTGCACTTCAGAACTTGTGGCAGCATGTGAACTGCACATCAGTGAGCTCCAGGATCTTAGGAAGTGTTCACTATGACCACCCCATCTGTGCGTGACCACACTGACCACGTGAGAGGTCACGTTGGTGACCACATGAGACGTCATCCCAGCCCCTCGTGAACACGTGATTCTGGTTAGATCTGGCCTACTTGCAAGTTCATCTGCGTCCAATTTCTAGTTCTCCATTCACTGACTCTTCACAGATGGCTCCACTGGAGAGTCCAGATGAGCCTCAAGCTCCCTTCCAGCTCTGAACTCTCAAGCTTATGCCTGCCCCTTTCAGATATAGGAGACATTCAGGAGCCGTACTTGTCAAAGTAGAGGAGGCAACAGAGGCTTGCTCAGTGAAACAATAGCCAAACCACCTCAGCCATCTCGTGCATTAATTCACCAAGCATTTACCAGGTCCTGTGCCAGGGGCATGGCACAGAGTTGTGGACCCAGCCTCTGAGGAGGCACAGTCAGGTGGGAGACAGTGGAACCCACCCACCACCATAGTTCAGTGTGGCTGGTCCACACTGAAGGCAGCAGGAACCCTGGGGTCAAGGGCAGACCCCTCCCTCCTACCAGCTTCGAAGGCAGGAATGCCCACCCCGGCACTCTCGGCCCCAGGACCACCCCAGCTCGGTCCCTTAGTCTCCAGAACCTCATATCACCAGATGAGGGAGTGCCAATCCCAGGCTGGAAACCCATCCCTCTTCACATCCTCAGAGCTTTGCAGAATTCTCTCCGCCCCTTTGCTGAAGAGGCTTTGGCACAGGGGGGAAGGGAGGCAGGCAGACTCAACCTTTTGCCCACCTCTTCCAGATGGGATTCACTTGCTAAGGAAGTACACAGTGATGCCAAGGGAAAACTTCCACTCCAAGCCACTCTCTCCACCAGATGCCCAAGATCCCCCCATTCCTTGGAGTTCAGCATTGCCCTTTTCAGGTCCCCAGGACTTGAAGCACCTGTGTGGATCGGATTCCTAACTCTGCTGCAAGCTGGACCAGAATCAGAGCGAGTACCTGGGCAGGAGGAAGCCTGGCTAGTCCCACTCTCTGCTCTGTGGCCAGGAACAAGTTTCTTTCCCTCTCTGCTGATCCTGATCTACGAAACAAAGGGATTTTGCTAAACAATCTCTATGGGGCTTTTCCTTGGCTTGGAGCATTCAAGGGTTCAGAAAAGAGGGAGCAGGGAGGGGTGGGGGTGGGGGAAGAAGGCACAGGGAAGAAAGGAGGCAGGAGGGTCATCGCCCCAAATTTAGACTTTGGAGGTTAACTCCAAATGGAAGCACACTCAGTCACAGGATATCTATACACCAAGAGGACCGGACAAAGATATTTGGTCCCAATACTGAACCACACCCCCCCGTAAGGCCCATGAACCACACCACCCGTAAGGCCATGAAATTATACATATATGATTTTTACATAAACTTTTTATTCTGGAATAATTTTAGATTTACAGAACAGTTGCAATGACAGTACAGACAGTTCCCATACACCCCATACCCACTTTCATTTTCCCTTAACGTTATCATCTTACATCATCACCGTGGTGAAAAAAAAACAAAAAGAACAAAAAAAAAACAAAAAACAGAAAAAAACCCCAACATTGGTACATCACTGTTAACTAAACTCCAGACTTTATTTGGATTTTACCACTTTTTCCATTAGTACTCGCTTTCTGTTCCGGATCCCACCCGGGTTACCACATTGCATTTAGCCAGCATGGCTCCAAGGGTTCCCTTTTTGTCTTTCCTTGTTTTTCATGGCCTTGACAGTTTTGAGGAGTCTTGGCGTTCTGTCGAATGCCCTTCAGTTTGGGTTGTCTGATGTTTTTCTCGGGGGTTATGGGTTTTGGAAAGATTATCTCAGAATATCTCATCACATCCTATCAGCAGACCCATGATATCCATGTGGCTGATGTTGACCTTGATCACTTGGTTAAGGTGGTGTCTGTAAAGTGACTAGTTTTTCCCATCCCCTACTTTATTATTTAGAAGCAAGTCACTGAGTACAGCTCACACTAAAGGGAGGGCAGATGGGGGAGTTTCTACATATATTATTTGGAAATCTACTGTAAGGAAGAGTTGTCCCTTCTCCATCATTCTTTCATGTATTCTATAATTTACTAATATCAGTATGGACTCATGGATATTTATTTTTCACTTTGGATTCTAACCCAATACTATGTTATTCATTTGGTTGCTCTGTCTCAACTTTGACCATTGGGAGCTCTTTTGGCTCCTGTGGCCTCTTGAAAAGCCTCTATCTTTTTGTTTCTGAGCACTCCCTCACTCTGGAACTATAAGATGTTCCAGGCTCATCGTTTCCCTGCCCTGGCCCTACAACCAGCCATTTCTACAAGGAAATAATATATTTTTAGGCAAATCTTCCAATTATCTTGTCAATAGTCTAAATATATTGCCCTGCAGTTGTGCATATGACGAAAAGAGGTAATCTGTTCAATTATGATTTAACATATACCTCAATTTTTACAGCCCTGCACTGTAAAAATTTTAAAATTTTTACATTTTTAAAATGGTTCAGGAGCCTCAATATAAGGGGGCTCCTGGTCCTGTCTCCACTTCCAAGAGGTCTTCATGAATGTAACCATCACCTCTACTGCCACTTTGTTAAGGCTCAGGGGCTACCAGCCCATCCTTACCCTGCCCAGTCTGGACTGCCCGAAGGATCAAGTGGAGGCAAAGGTGATTCCAGAGGCCCTTCCCTCTCCAGCCTTGCCTGCTCCTGCAGGGAGTTTCCAGTCCTGGAGCTCTGCAGACCTCACCCAGGCTGGCCGGGCCAGAGGCAGGAGGGCAGGCAGACTCCAGGAAGGAAGCTGGCAACTCAGCCAGAGGAGATGGGCGGGCAAGAGGGGAGGTGCATCCTTAGACTTCAGGGGGCTCCAGGGGATTGGGGCCAAGGTAGGCAAATCCAGCTGGAAGTAGAGCAGGGATTTCCCGGAGCAGCTCTGGGTTCTGCAGAAGAGACCCCGCTGCTCTGGAAGAAGCTGCCTTCCTGAGCCGGAAGAGAGTGAGACCGTGGGCAGGGAGTTGCTGACTCATCGCTGGGTCCTGCCGGTTCCCACTGGCACAGGGCCTGGGAACATGGGCGGAATCCCAGCCAGGTCCTGGCCCTAGAGGAGGACCTAGGCTGGCGGTTAGAATACAGCACGTAGGGACGGAGGCAGGGTTCTGTGCGACCACTGAGGAGGAAGCAACTCACCATCTGAGAAGTCTCTGAAGGCCTCGTGGAAGTGGTGACATCATCAAAAAGATGAATGGAATTGGCCAGGCAGGAGTAGGGAGGGAAGGAGAGAAGGGCACTTCTAGCAGAGGAAAAAGCAGGTGCAAAGGCACAGAAACATCTGGGAGGCACTTGGCATAGTGCCTGCCACCTAATGACTACTCTACAAATGTGAGGCATTATTACTGTGGCTGATTAATTGTTATTATTATTAACCTGAACACACTACTTAATACATTTACTATCTCCAAGGTAGTTCCTATAATGAATAAAGGCTTAATGTCATTGAGCTCTTCTCATCTATAAAGGAGGCTATTGTGCAGATTAGAGACCCAGGGTGGACAGGGCTCAGCTGGAGTGCTGTGACTTGTGTGATGCGTGTGAGGGGCCCAGCACTGGGCATGGGCCAGCCTAGGGTAGGGGGCTTGCGTTTCCTCTCAACTGAGCCTGCCAGCCCCTGGCGTTGCTGTGCCTGGACCAGGCAATAAAACAGAAACCTGGCCAGACTGGGTCAGTGCCTCTTCTGGTCCTCTCTGGGGTCCTTCCTGGGGTCCCCCATGGCCTCTCAGAACAAGCTGGTGTAGACCTGGAGAGAGCCTGCCTTGGAGACAGCTGTGTGAATTCCAGCTCCACCAGATCCGTGACCCTGGGCAAGTCTCTTCACCTTTCTGAATCTCTGAGCCTCAGTCTCCTCAACTCTACAAGTTGCATTATGACACGTACAAGAATATCCAAAGCCCACTCTTTGTAGTACAAAAGAAAGACAGAAAGAAAGACAGAAAGAAAGACAGAAAGAAAGACAGAAAGAAAGACAGAAAGAAAGACAGAAAGAAAGAAAGAAAGAAAGAAAGAAAGAAAGAAAGAAAGAAAGAAAGAAAGAAAGGAGAAGAGAAGAGAAGAGAAGAGAAGAGAAAAGAAAGAAAAAAGAAAATCTAGAAATGTCTCAAACATCCAAAAGCAGGAGAATGGATAGAGTCATAAAGTGGAATAGTATACAGTAGTAAAATAAATGAATTACAGCTACACAGAAAACAGAGATGGGTTTAAAAATAATAATAATATGTGAAAAAAGGAGTCGCAAAACTTTTATATAAGGCAAAAAATAAATAAAAAACAAAACTAAACTATTATTATTTAGGAATCCATACAAAGGTGATAAAACTAAAAGAAAATCAGGGGAATGATTAGTACAATTAAAAAGAAATTCAGGAAAGTAGTTCTTCAGGACAGCGGGGAGGAGGTTGAATGGGGGGATGGTATCCAGAGGGCCCCAAAGGTACTGGCTCTGTTCTACTTTTTTAAAGTTAGGTGATGGATACATGGATGTTTTATTATCATGACTGTAACTCCTTTAGCTGTATGTATATACTTTTATATATGGTGCCTTTTACAATAAAAACAAAATGTGATTGTAATACTAATGCATATGCCTGTGTTAAGGCACAAATAATGCATGGAAAGCCCTGGCACACAGTAGCACTCAGTTTCAAGTGCTTTGGCTCTCTGGGCCTCAGTTGCCCCATCTGCAAAGTGAGCTGGTAACTCTGCAAAAGCTTTATCCTCTAGCTTGTGGGTTCACACTCATACACACACGCACACACACACACACACAGGAAGCCTTCTGACGGCAGGTGCCAGACCCTCCCCTCCCACCAGAAGTCTCCCCTCTGTCCCACATCACTGGTGGTTACAAAAGTGGCTAAAGTGGCACCTGGTGTACTGGAATAGGAACTCCTTATCCGAGGTCTGAGTCTTTCTAGCCGGGGCAATTTAGCCTTTTCTGAACTTCTTGTCTCATTAGTAAGATGGGCCTCATAACCTCTGTCTCCCTCATCTAAGCACATGGGCGGATACTGTGAGGCGCTGTACTCATGTCAGCGGTCATGACTGATTGACCTGGGAACCTAAAGGCAACTTCATGGAGGTGATTGGTGCTGTCTCCAGGGAAGGAGGGGGCGGGGTCTGAGTAGCTAGCATGAGAACACTCACTTGGTGATGGTGTAAAATGTACCTACCTTTGCCTGGCTTTCTGCCTCAGTTACCACGTATCTGCTGGTGGTACCTGCCTTTCTATCCCAGGACTTATTTCAGAAAAAGTCTTCCTGGCCCTGGGTGTGGCTCCACCTCTGGGTACGTGTTTCAGTCAGGGTGTGTTGTGGAGTGTCCCTGTCTCAGTCTGAAAAGTGCCTGTCAGGGTGTACCTGTTTTTATAACGAAGGACTTACCTCCAGCCATGGGTGGACCTACCTATGCACCTGATTCACTTAATGTGTACCCGACTGTACCTTCGTCCACGGAGGTGTATCTGAGTATACCTCTCAGTCGGGCTGAACCTGTCAAGTGTTCCGAGATCAGAGTAGATAGGGCTAGACCTGTCTTTGTATCGCTGTACGCACCTTGGTCAGGCCGTACCTGACTCCGAACATGTACCTGGCTCAACCTGTGTTTACCTCACGCCTGTGGGCCGTGCCCTCCTTCCCTCCTAGTCTCACGGCCCCCGGGCTGCGCCCCAGCGCCCCAGCGCCAGCCCACCGCTCCGGGTCCCCGGTCCGGGCCTGGCCCAGCGCACCCTGCTCGCGGGGGCGGGGCGGCGCGGGGGGCGGAGCAGGAAGGGGCGGCGGCCGCTCCGCCCCCTCCCGCGCGTCGTCTCCCCCGACCGGCTCTCGCCTCCCTTGCCCGGCTTCCGCGTCACCGACCTTAACGCCACCTGCCCGCCCACCCGCCCCGTATAAAGGCGCTGCGGGCCTGGCCCCCGGGACTCGGCCCCATGGAGACGCCGCTGGCCGCGGCTGGCGCACGGCGGGGTGAGGCGCTCGCGGCGGGGACGGGGGCGCGGGCCTCGGGGTCTGCTCCGAGGGCGGGGCGTGGAGGGGGCTCCGGCTGGGGCCCCTCGGAGGGGAAAGGACGTGGGGCCACTCACACCCCACCCCCGGGCGCGCCATTCCCCAGGACCCCCTCCAACTTAGCGCAAGTTGGGGGAGCCGGGGGTCGGGGAGCCAGGTCCGGGTGGGGGAGCCGAGGAGTGCGGGTCTCCCCGCTGGGACGCGGCCGCGTCACCGGCGCCCGGCGGCAAACCAGAGTTTCCCACCAACTTTTCTCTCCGCTGTGGCGCCCCGGAAACTTGCCCTCCCCGGGCCCGGGAGTCTGGCCGCGCGCCCTGCGGGCCCTACGCAGTTGGCCCGGAGCGCGGGGCGGGTGGGCGGCGGCGAAGGCCGCAGCGGGGAAGCCCCCGGACTCTGCGCGCACTTCCAGCCTTGGGTTTCCATCTGAAAGCCCCGCCCCGCAGCTGTGGGGGGCGCGGCGAGGTCCTCCGAGGCCCCCGAGGCCTTTTGGGTCCCTGGGTTGGCGCGGGGGTGGGGTGGGAGGTGGAGTTAGAATGCCTAAATTCAGATCCTCGAGCCACCAGTCTACAGCTTTTTGGCCTTGGGCAAGTTCTTCCTGTCTCTTTGCCTCAGTTTCCTCCTTTATATAACGGGAATGGCCATCCCAAGAGGGGAGAGCCCTTGAGCGGACTACCCGAGGTAGCAGCTGAAGATGGCACTGCGCAGTGCCACCAGTGGATGCTGGGTGGCAGGGGCAGGAGAGGGCTCGGTTTCCCATCCCTTACCCTTGTGGTTGTCCCACAGGAGCTTCGACAGGTGCCTTCCAGGAGCCTGAGCTATGAGTGCCCCCTGTGGAGAGAGGCCTATCCAGGCAGCCAACCCCACCATGAGTCTGTGGGAACATGGGGACAGCCACAGCTGGCAGGGTACCCCCGAACCAGCCGCTGAGGAGGCATCGGCTGCAGAGCTGCAGATGAAGGTGGATTTCTTCCGGAAGCTGGGCTACTCATCTGCTGAGATCCATGGCGTCCTGCAGAAGCTGGGGGTCCAAGCAGACACCAACACGGTGTTGGGCGAGCTGGTGAAGCACGGGTCGGCCGCCGAGCGGGAGCGCCAGGCCTTGCCGGATCCCTGCCCGCAGGTCCCTCTGATTCCGCGGGGTGGGGGTGCCCCCAAGGCGCCCACTCAGGAGACCAAGCCCCCTGAGGAAGAAAAGGAGGGCAGCGACTTGAGGCCCGTGGTTATCGACGGGAGTAATGTGGCCATGAGGTAAGTGTCACTGCTGTGACCAAGATTCATGGCCAGTTGCTGGGCATGGTGGCCACGTATCTCTGTGGCCCTGGTAGAGAGGAGGCCGTGCCTTGTGCCACTAGGCTCTCGGGATGGGTTGTGGAAAGTTTTACAGAGAACACGGAGGAGCAAAGGCTTGTCCATGGTCACTCTGCTGGTAAGTGGTGGAGCAAGGATTTGAACCCAGGTCACTCTCTCCAGAGGTCTCATTGCCGCCGCTGTGATGTGAGGCAGTGTGATCTAGCGGATTAGACTGTGGCTCCAGTCCTAGGCCACCTGGGTTTGACTCCTAGCTCCTTCGTGTAGGAGGAGCCGGTCACATCACCTCTCCCAGCCTCCTCTCCTCCGTGAGTGAACAGCACCAGCCGCTTCTCAGGTGGCTGCGGTGAGCAGTGAATGCACACAGCCTGGCAACAAGTAAGCTCTCAGCAAACCGCGGGAGCTGCTGCTGCTGTTTGGGGGCTGGGGCTTCTGAGGCTTCCTTGTAAGCAGGCCCAGTGGCTGGGGCCTTCGTGGCTGTGCCCGGGAGTGACCTCGAGGCCGGATCTGGCTCTCTTGCTGGGGGGTGTGGGCGGGTGCTCTGGCTTCAAGGGAGCTGTGACATGGGTCCCTCTGATTCAGCTGGAGCCACCTGGGCTGGACTAGGCTCTGCAGAGCACCCCAAGCTAGTGCCAGGACTCAGCCTCCCAACCTACCCCCTACACAGGCTGTCACAGGGAACAGGCTGGAGTGGGGGCAGAGGGTGAGGCACCACTGGCCCCAGGAAGCCCAGACTTCTCCCTTTGCTCCAGGCCCCGCCCTCTGGCCCTGCTTTCTCCCAGTTCCCTTAGAAGCAGGCCAGTGAGTCAGGGCTGGGTGGATCTCTCCAAAGGAAAAGTTCCTGTTGGGGTGGACTGGGAGACCCCAGCCATTGGCATGGGGAGTAGGGGAGGGCCCCTTCCCTCAGGGATCTCCCAGGTGGGCTGCCTGAGGCGGGCATGACGTCAGCCTCTGCCCACCTAAGCATTGGGCCCCTCCCACTCCTGGCCCTGCTGGGGCAAGTTTGCTTTCTGGCTGGCCCTAGCCCTGCAGTCTTGCTGGTGAGTCCTCTTACTGCCATCCAGATCAGTCTTCTCATCTCTGAAATGGGCTGAACCTGGCAGGGAAGTTGAGAAAAACTATCTCCTCTATGCCAGGGGGCAGCTGGTCACAGCCTGGACTTTGAGAGTTTAAGGGGTCCCTTTTCAGGCTCAGCAGTGTGTGACCAGGCAAGGAGCCAGGCCCCTTTGGGGGGCCTGGGCCGGGAGTGGCTGAACCCTTGGGGCCGCCATGGCCATGTGCTGTGTGTGTTTTTATCCTGGCAGAAGGAGGAGGGGCCTGGGAGGAAGGAGGGGCGGGTGGTGGAGGGAGGAGTACAGGGGAACAGGTGCCCCAAGAGGCAGAGCCGCCGGGGGTTTCTAAGCTAGGGCAGTGGCAGGAGGGGAATTCCAGCCTCAAACTTCCTGTCTCAGCTGCTACTGGGTTCCTGCCCTGCTGCCCCCTCCCCCCCAAGGGCAGGCGGGCCAGCCCCCCCCTATGCAAATTGTGGGGAAATTCACCTTCTGTTTCCTTCTAAGGGAATTTTTCTCCACTTGCCAGGCCTAGCCAGGGCAGATCTTTTCACCTGGAAAGCCTGGCCCGGCCCAGCCCTGTACCCTCTGTCCTGGGGCTGGGGCAGCCAAGCTGGAGTCTCCCACACTCCTCAGCACCTCAGTGTCTGTGTTAGCCAGGCTGGGGGGCCTGACTTTCTGGGAAAGCGGGACTGCCGTGGGCTGGGAAGATGCCTGGTTTCCCTCTGCCAGCAGGGTTTCCTCTGCCCCTCACCCAAGCCAAGGGACTAAAGTTAAGCGATAGGTGCCCCAGGCCTGGCAGGGCAGTGTCTGGGCTCCATTTGAGGGACTAGAACATGTTTTCCACTTTCACCAAGAGTAGGGCTCTGCAAAAGTTAA
Organism: Cabassous unicinctus; assembly: GCA_029593785.1. Classification (NCBI taxonomy): domain Eukaryota; kingdom Metazoa; phylum Chordata; class Mammalia; order Cingulata; family Chlamyphoridae; genus Cabassous; species Cabassous unicinctus. Next base: position 470 of record JAQZBX010060423.1, on the reverse strand, counting down.
AGGCTGATAAAACCTTTAGTATTGTCAAGGGAAACAAGTAGACTCATTTACTGCTGCTGGAAGAATATATTGGCTGAATCTCTTTGGGAGGAAATGTGGCAGTGTCTATAAACGTTTATAATATACACATTCTTGACTCAATTCTCCTTCTAGGAATGTATCCTATAGAGAAGGTATAGTTACAAAGAAATTAATTGGAGCATTGTTTGTTATAGTAAAGAAAATAAAATCACTCTGCTTAAACAATATCCATCCATAAGATGCTAGTTGAGTAAATTATAATAATTCTGTACAAAGGAATATTTATGCAGTTGTTAAAAATGAGGTAAATCTTGGGGAGAGGTTGTAGCTCAGTGGTTGAGCACCAGCTTTCCATGTGCAAGGTTCCAGGTTCAATCCCCAGTACCTCCTAAAAAAAAAAAAAAAAGGAGGTAAATATATGTCATCTGTTTACATTTATAGATCTATGT
>JAQZBX010060422.1:0-17306 GCA_029593785.1 Cabassous unicinctus | reverse complement strand
CTCACTGAAGTAATCCAATCAAAGTCCCCCAAACTGAATCCAATCCAATCAAAGAGTCCCACACCCACAGAAGTGTTTTATCTTCAAGAACATGATCTTTTCTGGGATCCAGGGAAAGCTTCAAACTGTCACAGTGACATTAGCAACTCATATTTTCATATAAACAGAAGCATTTTATTGAAGAAAATGTTTTTAGCCACATTTTGCAAAATGTACCAATCAAGCATTAGTAGAGTATCTGAAAAAAAAAAAAGTCCAAGGCTCCCTGACCTTTTAATTAAATGCATACTTTAGCAAACAAGAGTGTCCATAGTAATCAGCAATGGAAAAGAGATACTTTGACATGTCTAGGGACAATGGTCCCCAAAGAGATGGCTCCATCAGATACAAACATGATTTGTATTTCATATCTTTAAGCTATACCCATTTTTCATGCATTTATTGCTTGCATGAAACGTAGGGTAGAAAGTACTGAGAACAAGCTACTCAATTTTTCATGATGCAGATCTTAGGGTAGGTACTATTTCAGTTTATTTCCTAATCTCATCTGTAAATGTAACCATTGTGTCTTTGGGGGAAATATTGAACTTTTAGAGAAATTTTTTCCCTATATACTTCAAGAGCTGTCAGAAATGTCATTAATCAAAATAGGGGTTGAGTCTCATTGGAACAGATTTTTGTTGTTGTTATTTTAAACTCTTTCCATACATTGAACTGCCAATAGAATACTGTTCTGGCAGCATATAGCAAAAATCTCCTAAATCTACTCCTACTGATGACACTCAGTCATCTGTTAAGAGTCAAAGAAACTTGCCTTTTATAATAAAGTTTTCAAAGCACTTTAATATATATGATAACTTTGTCTTCATAATATCCCCATAGCATAATTTGGGAATGTAAAACCATCCACATTTTACAAATGGGAACCAAAACTCAAGAAGATTAATTTCTTACTCAATGACCCAGACTTTTAGGTGGCAAAAACAAATTTCACCATTAAGAACCACTATTGCTTATTGATTAAAGTATAGGTTTTGGTGTGAGATTAACCTGGATTTAAATCCTGTCACCATCAGTTATTAGACTTATGCCTTGGGTTAATTTGCTCTACATCTCTATGTATCATCTAAATTAGGAACACTAACGGGAATGAATGTTATAAAGTCATGGAGGTAATGCATTAAAAAAGCACTTAGCATAGTACCATAAATATTGTAGATGATAATGATGATATTAATTATGATACACTAATTTTTAGTGCTCTTTTCAGAATAATATGCCTAAATTCAAGAATCATTGGAAAACTTACATGTTTGATAAAATGATTAATGCCTATTTTATCAAATAGTATATGCCTATTTTAGTTGTGTATTGCAGTAGATTACAATAGCAAAAATGGTAAGAGAAAGGGAAAAGCAGTGCTGTGTATACCAGAAAATATTAGTGAAAAATAAAAATAATGAATGTATGTCACACCAAAATTCCATGTTTTCTCCCACATATCTAGAAGATAAATAAGATCATAAATACAGACAAAAACAATATCATAGAGGTAATCTAAGAGCCAGAGAAGGGTAGTGAGAGATGCAATAGGAGAAGAGATCTCATAATCAGTGCCAATTTATAAATTAATTTAACAACCAAAAGTAATCACACCCGTGTTTATTCCTCTCCACCATGAACCCTCTGAGGCTCAGTTTCTCATAGACATAAAGGGGTTTATATTCCTTCATCTTGAAGCTCTAAGACATTTGCTAAAATCCACTCGTGACTTTGTTTCAAAAAGCATGTCTCTAACTTGACCATTTCCCTTGCTATCCCTAACATACAAAGGACAGTGAAGAGGCCCAGATCATTTGTTTTTCAGGCTTAAAGGGTGTTCCCATATTCACCCTGTTTTCTGAAAAGCTCCATTTATTTATTTGACTTCATTCAACTACATCAAAAAATCTATATTTTTATTTGCCTTCCATCTTTAAAAAAATAAAATTAATCCCACAGGCTAAAAGGCAAGTTACTGAGTTACTCTGTGTCCAGGCTTCCCCAGGGAAACTCATCGTTATTTCCCTCGGGCCAGAAAACTCTAAATTCCCCACTTGCATGACTCAATTCCAGATTTACACTGAGTGTATGGAGTGTATGGATTGGTCCATACACTCTACCACAGTAAAGAAGGCACACACTTCCTGTCACTTCCTGTCACCTCCAGGGAGGGCCATTGTTCAGTAACATCACTACCAGCCACACACAGCTGCCAACTTTGGGTTAAGACCCAACCTCTCTGAGACTACAAGAGGACAATTGAACCATGAACAATATATTTAATAATTTCATTGTCTAATATTTATATATCACTTTAAAAATCCCATCTGACTTAATTAGAAAAATTCAAAAATAAATTTATCAATAACGTCGATAATGTATTTGATAAATGTTCTAGCCATGGTGACTAGAGAATAATTTTCAGAGGAGACATTTCTATACTATTCTACACAGTTCATTAATGTTTGATGCAGTGAGGACACTAATATCTTCTCAGTCTTTTATATCACATTAGTATTCTCAATCTATCAGTCTGATTCTTGCAGTTAACACTCAAAGGAAACTAAAATTAGGAATATGTAATAAAAATAATGGAAAATCCTAAAGTAAAGTAGATTACAACAATATTTAAGGTTAAGCAATGGTACAACCACATTTATTAAATGTAAGCAAATTTCCATTCACAGTATTTATTTAATCCTAACAAAACCCAATGAAATAGGTGATATTATTATGCCCATTTTTCAAAATGAGGAATCCAAGAAAGAGAATGTACATGTCACTTTCCCAAAGTAATCTGCAAATAAATAGTGGTGGTGGGATACATGTCCATCTAAATCAAAGTCCATATAGATATAAAGTACTATTCTTTCTATATAATTCCAGAAAGAGTGATACATGACATAATTTAGTTCTTCTTCCATGGATTTGATGGTTGTAACATGTTCCCGATAACCCTCCTACACTCTCGCCCTAAATCCAGATAGAGTTAGTTACGACTTCCTCTGTGTTCCCAGAGTTTAGTATTTGTCACATTGTCCTTGATAATGTTTATGTCCATCTATCCACGAGATTTGAAGCTTCTTGAGGGCAATGACACTGTTTCTTTTTTCTTTTTTTCCTGTTTTGAATTCCTCTTGCTATAGAGCGACTAATATATTGTAAAGGCTTAAAGTATGTTTATGGAATGAATGAATAAATGGTCCATAAATTTCAGTGCATTTATATAAAGGAAGAGATATAGCAATCATTGGATTAGGGGTCAGGTGCTTAAGTCCCAGCTCTATGATGCACTAAAAGTTGGGCCTGTGTTATGATCTCTCAATCTCAATTTCCTACCCTGCAAACAAAATTTACTTTAGACTGCCTGAATCCTTATGCTGCCTTCAAGCTGACAAAATCAATCATTGTAAATCTACTCCTCAAAGGTGCCTCTCAATAAGTATCTTGTATTTATATAATTAAATATACACTTCTAATTGTCTAATGCAATGGTGCAGTGATATTATTTTCTTGTTGTATATTGCACAGAGAAGTGCTATGGTCTTGCTACTTGCTATTGAATGTTTGCATCTTTTTGCACATGCCCTTCTGCTGAAATTGAATTTTTTTTTTATTGTTCATAAAAATCAAGATTTTTCACAGTACATACCAATATTTGTAAAATGATGAAATTGAATTCTGCTTACTCTCTTTCTGAACTGGAATTGCACTTTCTTAATTCCTTATGGCTAAATTTGTTTAACCTATTTCCTCACATTTCTGGCATGACTTATTATCTTATTATCCTATACTAAACTTACCCAACCATACGAAACTTACATATCACTTCTTGAATCTTTCTTGCCATCTGATCTATCATTATACGTCTATATGACAACAGAAATAGTTAATATCATGATTTATAGCACAAGCAATGGGGTTAGACAGAGCTGGATTTTAATACACATAGAGTAGTTTATATTTATAGTTATATGATAACGAAAAGTTTTATAAACTTTCAAAATATCAAAATACGGAAGCGGGTGTGGCTCAATGGATAGAGCTCCCGTTTACCATGTGGGAGGCCCCGGGTTCGCTTCCCGGGGCCTCCTTGTGAGAGCAGGCCAGCCCGTGCGGCGCAGTGGGCTGATGCAGCAGGACCTCACAGCAAGGGGGAGATAAGCAGACACGGAAGAAACACACAGCGAATGGACACAGTAAAAAGACAAGCAGCAAGGGGGGGATAAATAAATAAATAAATCTTTAAAAAAATATATATATATATCAAAATATATAAATAGTAATAAAAGCTCCACAGAGTTGTTTAAGGATGAAATGAGATAATGTATATAAAAAGTTTAAAGTATTTCTGGATATGTGTGAAATGTTCAGTAACTTGTGACTGCAGTTATGATAACAATGCTGCTGCTGCTGCTGCTGCTGATAATGGTTATAATAATTGCTAGTCTTTATTTACTAATTTTGGATTTTTAAACCAGTTATTTACCTAGCTGGATTTTTAAACCATTTATTTGCCTAGGTTTAACATTTCCTCAGTGCTTTCTTTTTATGGAAATCACACACACACACACACACACACACACACCCCGAACTGAATTTTAGGTGTTTTCTCTTTCATTAAATTTAATATGTACTTATTATAAAGACATGTGGAATACAGAAATGCACAAGAAAAAGGAAAATTTACTCATATACTGCCATCTAGATGTAACTACCTTAATATTCAAAGTGTTTACATTACATTTTAAATTGTTGATTGTACAAATGATTCTTTCATTAATCTGATTTTTGTAACTTAACCCTTTCCCTACACCTTAACTTCCCAACCTCTACATTTTACTATTATATCAATGCCATAAATAGATCCCATGAAGTAACTGGGAAAAAATTGGAAATGGAAAAAGATCTGATTGCTTCTCAACACTTGGTTTGATGAAAACTCAAGGAGATTATTTTACTTTTTCATTGTGAGCTAGTTCCTGGATTAGAATCTATTTCAATTTTTGCCCAGGAACTAACTTAGAAAAAGTTGATAATTTATTTGAGTGGATGTAGATAAAATTGCTCATAAAACTGTGGCTGTCTTGCAGATTGGCAGAAAACATACAGAGACTGCCTCTGTACTCCATGTCTTTGATATTTATAAATCCTTTTTCATCTGCCTTCATTCTAGTCTTGTTTCCTCCTGTTACCATCCACATTCACTCTGTTACCATCCAATGTCAAATCTGATAGGAAATGCATTATGAGAATTCACCCATACCCTCCCAGTCTTCAACAGCTCATTTTTACTCATCTTTTAGGTCTTAACTTAAAATATCACTCCCTAAAAGAGGTTTTCGATTTCATATATTCCAATAGTTTCCTGCATTTTCTTCCCATTTTTATCCTACACCTGGATTTCTTTTACTTGCTGGACATCCCTCTTCCCCACTAGCATCTTAGCTAGAGGAGGACAGGGATGCTCAGACTTGGTCACTGTTCTATCTACAGAATTGGCTGTAGAGTGGGCTTTCAATTAACTCATTAAGTATATGAATTAATTAATTAATTTAGGGATTTAATTTGTCCTCTTCTTTTGATGTTAATGATTTGTGAGATCAAGTTTCTTTTTGATATTTTGTGGCACTTAAATCGTCAAAGTGGTTTAATGGGTCACTTGGAAAAATATTTTTGGAGGGTCCACCATGTACAAAATTTAATATACTAGACTGTATTGCCTAAAAGTATTTTTTTATTAGATAGATGCACCTTCGTTTCCCAGATCTGCCACATACTAGGTGTGCAAGCTTGGGCAAGTTACTTAACATTCTGACTCCTGTTTCTTTTCCAGTAAAGCTGATATAATAATACTAACTACCCCCTAACAATGCTGAGTGGATTTAATAAAATGATACATCTAATTTGCTTAGCACAGTGTCTGGCTTATAGTAATTATTAAATATATGTCAGATCTTATTATTACTTACTGTGATTAATGGTTTATTTGATTTCTTTTTAAAAAAATCATTATAAACTTTATTTTAAGAGAAGTTTTAGATTACAGAGAAGTTACATCAAAAGTATAGAGGATTCCCATATTACTCCCACCCACCCACATTATTCACATATTACATTAGTGAGGTACATTTGTTATAATTGAATAAATTGAAGCAACACTACTAATCAAGTTTAGTTTATGGTTTTCACTTTGCACTGTACAGTTTTTTGGCTTTGACATATGTATAATGCCATATATTAATCATTAAAGTAACATACAGAATAATTCCAGTGCCCTAATAAAGTCCTGTGTTCTACTTATTCATCACTCGCCCTCCTCTTTGAACCTCTAGTAACTACTATTTTATATCAAGGTTACAACTTCTTCCGTTACCACATGATAATACCTGCAATAATGACAAATCTGTGTTGGTTACCACTCCCCCCCTTTACATTTGTTCATTACTCAGTCTTGAGGAATTTGGCATGATGTCTGCTCTGACTGCTTTGGATTGAGAGGGGGCTTCAATCTTAGGGGGCAGGTGAAAGGAAATGTTTTGCCTGCAGTTGTAGATTCTCCATTTTGGGGGATAGGGCTGGTCTACCATCATCATTTTGTTAGTTGTCCTGGGCAAGTCTGAAAAACTGGAGAGTAGGTTTTGGCCACAACTCTGCTGGAATTCAGGGCTCAACTGGCACATGAACTGTCCAAAGATTTAAGTCTCTGAGACATATAATTAAAGGGTATAGTGATAATTATAGGTTCAGATAAAAGGGGTAGAAGAATCAAAAGTAGGAAATCTATAAATGAGTCTACCTCTGTTATACTGGGGAAATAGATTACCATATATTCCTAAATAGGGGCTGCTGAAGGGATGTTTGTTTCTTGTGGCTGTAAGCCTTGCCTCAAGTGTCCAGATGTCCCTAGAGCCCTCAGGAACACGTTTCTTTTCTTTTCTTTTTTTTCTTTCTTTATTCGGGAGCACTTTTGATAGAGGCTTTGCTTACTGTGGTAGTTATGAATCTTCCTGAGATCTGCATAAGCATAAACTCCAGAATGACCTCCTCAATAACTCTGAAATCTCTTAGCCATAAAAACTCTTTTTTATTTCATATTTCTCCCTAACTAACATTGACAGATATTATTTCCCCCCCTTTTGTGGAGGAGATAACTGGGCACTGAAACTCAGAGACATTGATTAATTTGCTAAAGTTGATACCTCTAATAGTTGGCTAAATTGTCATAGGCCTGCCTGATCCCAAATCATGTCGCTTTCTACTTACCATGTATTCTATCCTATTAGCAGTGAGATTTCCTACATATCTCAAGAACTGAGTCATTATATAATGCTCTCTCAGCAAAATGTTCACTTGTGCTTTTTTTTAAAACAAATTTTAAAACAATTCTGGATCTGAACGACAACCAAAATATATTCCATAATACTTGTATATAAAATATAGCAAGTTTGAAAATCAAGCAAATACCACTTTTATGTGAGGTAAGTCTTAAATTTCTTTTTTTTTTTTAACAAATCAATTTTATTGATACATATTAATAAAGCATAAATCCATCCAAAGTGTACAATCAATGGTATTCAGTGTAAATCACATAATTATATATTCATCACCCTGATCATTCCCAGAGCATTTTCATTATTCCAGTAATAATAATAAAAATAAACAAAAACTAACCAAACAAACAAAACTCATCACCTCTCAATCTCTCTCCGTTTCCCCTGCCATGCATAGCAGCTATTCTATTTCTTTCTCTTCAGTTTATTTGTATTTATATTTTGTAACAACTGTCTTATATATGCAATATCACCCATATTAGTTTTTACATGAGGTTTCACTATGCTATACAGTCCCATGTTACATTTTTTAGCTTTCCTTTTAGTAATATAAATGTCCTTAGGCTTTCCCTTTCAACCACTGTCATACCCGTATAATAACTCTGCTAGTCACAAATAGCATGATGTGCTCTCACCATTTCCATTCATCTGCAAAGATTTACAAACAACCTTTTAACCAATTCTGCACAGATTAAGCACCAGCTTTCCATTCTCTACCCTCTTTCTATTTTCTGGTAATCTATATTCTAATTATTAATTCCATGAGTTTGCATAATATATTTAGTTCATAATAACGCAATCATACAGTATTTGTCCTTTGATGACTTACTTGCTTCACTCAAAACAATGTCCTTCAGGTGCATCCATGTTGTCATATGCTTCACAACTTCATTTCTTCTTCCTGCTGCATAATATTCCATCGTGTGTGTATACACCACATTTCATTTATCCATTCACCAGTTGATGGACACCTGGGTTCTTTCCAGCTTTTGGCTATTGTGAATAAAGCCACTATGAACATCAGTGTACAGATGTCTGTTCGTGTCACTTCTTTCAGTTCTGGGTATATACCCATCAATGGTATTGCCGGGTCCCATGGCAAGTCTATATTCAACTTCCTTAAGAACTGCCGAACAGTCCTCCACAGTGCCTGTACCATTCTACATTCCCACCAAATTCCGTTTGCAGAACCAATAAGAAGACACTCAAAGAGCTTAAGAGTTCAGGTAGACAGAAAGATAATTTTGATCTTGAAAGTCTATTTTCACACTAATTGATCAAAAACAAAGCTCAAAGTTGAAACCTTTCTGGTAAACTAATTCTTTTTTTAGTACCTGAAATGTACAGATTAACCACCAGCTTTCCATTCTCTACCCTCATTCTATTTTCTGATAATATTTATGTTACTCAAAAAGTCTCAAATTATAGAGCATATTAGTGGCCTGCTTTTTCTAATTTGCTGATTTGTTTTTTAACATACCAGAATATAGACTACTGTTTTCTATTTTTTTTAGCAGAACCCAGAACCCTCAGCTGTTCTCCCACTGTGAATCCTAAAATAAGAATATCTGATTTTCCCCAAATGTCTGTCCTATTTCTCAACCATCTGCATTGATTAATGTATTAATTTTGTGCATATGGAAAGAATCATATGTGATGGTAGCCCATGTCTAGGCATGTACTTCAGAAAATAGCTATTTACCATTAAAAAAAAAAAAAATCCCATGCCACCTTGCTACTACAGTATTTGAACAAAATATAAAGGGAAAGAGGAAGGTATTAGAATCCTGCACACACACAAAAAAAAATAGTTATTAAAAATACAGATGGAAAGTAGAGATGAAAAAAAGTTCACACCAGAACGAGTTGCCTCTGTTCTCTCTATAGCATGATGTTCATTACCATTATTCCTATCTATTTTTAATTTCTATATTTATGAACGAGTTTTTCACATGAAGGAAAAAGTAAGACATTTTCACACTTTGTGGTACTGATCTAATGTACTATACCTTTTCCTTGGATCCCCCTCACTGACCCATTTCACTGCATATGCTATCTCTAAGACCCTATTTGCTTAGCCCAGTCAAGGGCTGATAGATGGCCCATTCCTTGTTCATTGCTGGTACCTCCCCACTTCCTGACAACTGTGGCAATGACACTCCAGGCTAATTCTATAAATGCTGCATCCAAGGGTTTGGGGATTTTGCTCCATGAAAATTGGTGGTTTACCTTCTTACCCACACCACCCTAAAATTCTTTCCTGAAGTTAGGAATGGGTGACGTTAGTTGAAAGAAAACATGACACAGAATATCAGTATTCCAGCCAGTACTCAGAGATGTAGCATATCCATATGTGAAAAAGGGGTCTCGAATTTATGTGGAAGGAAAAGTAGACAGTAGTGAATACACGGATAAAAATAATGTGAGAGAACAGGAAACAGCAATCATAGTTGATACCATTAAATTTCTGAATGACCAGATAAAAGAGAAGGCATAGAATGGATGATTATTCTTTGGCCATTGATTGGTACAGTCATTTCCAAGTCATGTATAGACTTTATACAGACAAGAATTAAAATATTATTTTATATTAAAAATATTTTTCCAGCTGACAGTTTCTGTATGTCCTTTTGTCTTCCTTTATTCATCAACTGTAGACTTATTTATTTCCTTCTTTATTTGTGCTAGGTTCAAGGGTCCAACATTCCTACACTATCTACCTTGTAATCCAGACTCTTCACACACTTAATTTATCTGCCAAAACTCCACTTAAGGTGAATCAAATTATCCATTTTGCTCAATTCCTGGACTCAGGAAAGTGACCACATTCTAGGGTAGCTTAATTCATTATAAATTTATTCTGACCAGCCTTAAGTTATCTTTACACACTGCCTGTAAAACCTACTATGATTCTTTGACCTATTTGCTCCCTAAATTTCCACCATGGCTATTTCCAGTGAATGAGGTGGGAGGAACAGTGGGAGCAGCCTCTTCTGGATCCAGGCAATAGTGAAAATCAAACCAAACAATAGCTGGTCTGCTTCTCTATTATTATGTTCTAGCAATCCTCAACAATGTCAGCAATAAAATATTTCTCCCAGCTGAGGCACTGTACCTATTACCACTACTTCCTTCATAGCCCACGATTAGCTAGTTAAAATCTTCAAATTGAGCAAACACCTACCCACCCACCTCAGCATTCACAGCAGTAGGTATTATCTCCTAAAAGAATATTATTATTAAAGGTAACCGTTACTATGCATTTATTACACATTGGCCTTGTGCTAAGCCTTTTCTCTATGTTATCTCATTTAATCCTCACTATAACTCTATGATAGAGATTTTATTATTATCCCCATTACACAGCTAAGAAAAATGTGACACGGTGAGTTCAAGTAGCTTGTTGAATGTCAAATAATTCCTAAATATTAAAACCCAAACTGTGTGTAGTAGATTGAATTGCGTAGCCCAGTTTGGGCATGTTCTTGGTTCTGGTCCATGATCTGGTGAATGTAAGCTACTGTAAATAAGATCTCTTCAAGATGTTACTTCAGTTAAGATGTGGACCCACTGAACTAGATTGGGCTTTAATCCAGAATACAGGAGACCTTTATAGACAGAGCAAAAGCCAGGAGGCCATTATGTGCACTGCCTTATAACAGAAAGCCAAGGATCAGGATTGTGGACAGCCAGTCCCAGAACATGACAGTCCCCTGGGATAAACCACTGCCTTGCTACACCTTGATTTTGGACTTCTCCTGGCCTCAAAACCATGAGCCAATAAATTCTGTCTCTGAGTGGTATTTTTATTTAGCAGCTTGGACACAAAAATACCATTCAATACCAGACCTTATTTATTAAACACGAGGCTCTACTACTTTCAAACTGTCAGTCTGGAAAATCTTCAGTTCTCTATATCACAACTCCAAAGCTGCCAACATCTACATCCATATTTTCTTCTTTTACTCCTGTTATAGAGGAGAGGTTTTCCAACTCTTATGTAAGTCCAATAACTCTCTCTACTTGTGTTTGAGAGCATTTCCCATCAAGTTGTCCCACCTCCTCAGAAACCTGGAAACAAATGTTGTGTTTAATTTCAGGTCCTTCTCTTACATGCAAATCATCAGGTTCTATCCTTCCAATACTCATGTGAAAGATTCTGAAAATTGTTAAAAAAGGTACTCATTATATAGCCCCATGAAATAGTACAGATAAGTAGGAACATGTAAACTGTGATTTACTCTACATTGTAGATGTGATGAAATCATGTTACTTAGAAAATTAATGTGAATGGAATTTAAATATTATAAGATACTACAGCTGTCACAGTCTCAAAAAAGCACATGGGTTTAAAACACAGTTATAGCTAAATATGCTTGCCAGTTCCTGAATTATTTCTGATAATGCCTCTTTGATAACTCTTTGCTGAGAAAATGTAACACATCATTTGATTTATTTTGTTCTGTGAATTGGAAAATAATGGCATTATTCCATTTGAGTGGGAGAACATCACCTCAGTGTGAAGGACCTGGGATGGACATGGGGAAATAAAGATGCCCAAGGTTGGTCTGAACTCAGTTCTTGGAAACATTGTAGTGACAAAGTTTATAAAGAATTTATGTCTTATGTATCTTGGGTATACATGGAGAAAAGACAAAAATCTTTGTGAGTGAAGCAGTGTCAGATCATAGAAGCATCCTTCTTCCTCTCCGCATGGCCGGGTAGCCCTTGCTTGACAAGGAAATGTTTACTTTTTTAATGACAAAGGTGGCTCTGAACTCTAGTTTACTGCCACAATGATGAATATTTTAGAACAGCTGTCAGGTATTCTTGTAAAGGGTGAGGCTATTTATAAAAACAAGAAAAAGGAAACAGTGTGAGAAAAAGACAGGGATATAAATAGGTTCACCTGAAGATTTTCAGATCTGAAAAATAATTCTACATTCATTGAATTTATGAAAGTTAATCTAAAAATTAATATGAGAACAAGTGTGAACATGTGTTGATGCAGATTCAGCCCAGCATTGTTTGCAACAGTGAAACATTAGAGACAAATAAAATAACCATCAACAGGCAAATGGTTAAATAAATCAGAATTCATCCATACTATGAATATTATTCAACCATTAAAAAGAAATAGTTGTGGCAGATCATATTACTGTTCAATATATTTCCTGCCTCCTCTAAAATACTTACCTGCCCTGCCAAATGCAGATTTGGCCATGAGATTTTCTTTTCCAATGAAGTGACTTTACGTGATGTGTATTGACTTCAAGAAACTCTTTAAGAGCTAGGGCATCTTTCTTCCATATTCTCTGTAAAGAAAACCAATATCCCAGATGGGGACTGCTCCATCAGTTGGGAGTCCCATTTGGAAGAACTCATGGAGCAGGATGGCTGCTCTCTGCTGGTAGTTGTGCAGCATTAATGAGAAATCAACTTCTGTGGTTGTGGTAAATCCCCAAGATTCTGTGATTATCAAGTCATCAATTATTAGCACAACATAATTTATACTAAACTGACTGATACACATATTTATGTGTACAGACTTTGTGGTCCATATTTTTGGGAAGCGATGGGAAATAGAAATAGAGCTTCTTTGGAACATTAGCCTTGTCCCAACCTTATCATGACCAGGATATCTCTTGCTGGGAAATGCTATGGCTTCATTCTAGTTTTAGGGTTGATAATCAGTAGTAGAAAAGGGTAAGGGCCTGAGGAGAGGCGTTATTGCCTTATGTGGGAGAGGCCTTTGCATTTTATTCCATCATGATGCCACAGTGGGGAGTGGATTGTTGCTTCTACTTTCTTGGAAGGAATGGGCCATGTGTTCAGGGTAAGAAGGTTCAGAGGACTCTGGGAAGTAAAAATCTTCACCCCAGGTGTATTCTCCAACCTGTGGGTCTTGTGCCCTGAAGTTAACATCAAATATTGTGACTTATGTCTTTATACTTGGCACATAGAACTACTCTATGGATGTTTGATAGATGAATGAATGCATGGATTGATACACCTATAAATAAAGAACATTAATATTAATTGTAACATATCAGGCACTATTAGGATACTGAGTCAAAATGCTGGGTGTTAGCCTTGAGCAGGACGTGCTTCAAACATAATTGTATTATGAATGCACCTCCCATATCATAGAAGGGGCTCTGAATATAGCATTGCCTGAAAAATTAAAAAATTCGTTTTCATGCAGAAAGGTCATACAGATACAACTGCATGACTCAATAAAGAAAATTTGTACAGTATGGCAAGTTTCTTATAAGCAGTCACACTTTCCCCCACCATATACACCATCATTCAGTGGGCAATTACTATAGAACTATTATTTGATTTGAAATAAATATAGGAAAGAAAAGAAAATCTGGCAGTGTGCTTATATTTTAAGGTTATCAATAAAAGCATACATATAAGAATGTGCAAACTTGTGCTTAAGATGGTAGTCATGCAAATAAATCTGCTGCTAGCTGAGGTGCACCTTCATTTTGGGGTCAGGGTGCCTTCCACCTTTCTGATTCAAATATCTTAATTAATATTGTTTAATGGAAAACGCTAGGTAGTTCTTCTTAAAACTACATGTCAGCTCCACCCAGTATCACGAATAATTTGAACAGACATCAAGCTAAAAACATCTAACCAGTGGTGATGACTTAGCACAACTCAATTTGTTCTATTCTTCAGGTTAGCTAGATCCAGGTTGCTCTGAAGAAATAACATATAACAACCCTAGCAAATTGAATGAGACTAGTCATGCCAAGCTTTCTAAGAAAGCAGGTTAATTAAGGGAAGTTGAGAAACTTCCCTTCTCAAACACTTTTACCACTTTGGATCATATTAAAAATTTTTATTTTTTAATACCATGATTTATTGTCCTTATTTTGATAACAATAAATTCATGTATGTTTTGGAACAATTTAGTTCTTACTCCAGAGCATGTTGGAATTTAAGAAATTATTGGTCTTCTAATTCATTTTAAAGAATCTTAAATAAAATGTCATCTTTATTTTTTGAGAGAGGTACTTTGGTGAAGTGTTCAAACCAAGAAAATGCTCATTTAAGAAAAATAACTAGGACTTCCAGGAAGATGATATTGAAGTAGGGAAGTACAGCTCAACTCTCTCATAAAAAGCAATGGAGTAAGGGCAAAAACTTACCTGAGGTTGCTGCTTAGGGGATCTGCAGAACAGAAAAGCGCTGCACATCATCCAGGAGGAAGCTAGACAGAGAGACAAAAAGCCAAAGGAAAACCATAAGTTACCCACCCCTGTGGCTGGGAATGGAACATATCCCTCACCCACAAGACAAATAACCTCGGTAAAACCCTGGCTCACTGCAGCCAACTGAGTGGGAAAGAAATTTCCCTGGGAGAAAGAGGGGTCTGGCAGAGGGTGGAGAGTGGTTTCTTTTCAGTGAGTTTGACCAGCTGAGGCCCCTTTGAATCACAAAAAAGACCCCAGCCAGCACTGAAGTGGCACCAGGGAGAGGGGAGAGGGAAACTGTTCAGGCAGGCTATCACACCCATCTACCCTGGGAGACAGAGGAACTAAGTCAGTGAAGGGGAAGAGACAGGTGCCTAACCAGCCAGGTTCTGGCAAACTGTTAGAAGACCAACTCACCTGAGGAAACTCGGGTGGGAAGAGCCAGATAAGCTTTCAGAAGCCTAATTAACCTGGGCAGTAGGTATAGCTCAGTGGAAGAATTCCTGCCTTCCATACACAAGGTCCCTGGTTAAATTCCTGGCTCCTCCTAAGAAAAGGGATCCAGAGGGTGATCTACTGGGTTATCAGGCACCCAGCCAGCACCTTATGACAGGGAACATATAGCCTGAGAGTTTTGTTTGTTTGTTTTAGGTTTTTTCAATCTGTTATTTTTATTTTTTATCAGTTCTGTTTTATTTTATTTTCTTCTTATTTTATTCACTAAAACCAAGTACCTCACCTGTGGAGGGCAGGCTGCAGGGTGATTGATTTCTGAGCACCAGTTGCCTGAGAAGCTCCCTAGGGGCCTAAGAGGGAAGGCTGCTTTCCTTGGGTTGTTTTCTGTTGTTGTTTCCTGTTGTTTGTCTTTTCATTTTCTTTGTTTCTGTTTTTTTTTTTTCCTTTTAGTTATCTTTTCTACATACCCTATTTCTTTTCTTTCCTTCATCTTTCCATCTTCTTTTGCTTTTCTTTCATTCTACCTCTTCTTGTTGGTCTTCAGTTTTTCTTTTTCTTTTTCTTCTCATCTTTCCAGGCTTTTAATTCATTCTATTTATTTTCTCTATTTTGTTCCTTGTTTCATTTTTCCTATTCCACCTTTCTTTTTATATTCTTATTCCTTTGTATTTTTTAAGAATTTTTTTATCAAAATATTTATTTCACTAGCTCTTGTATGGTTCCTCTTCTACCTTTTAAAAATTATTATTATTGTTGTTGTTGTTGTTGTTATTTTTCTCTTATCTCTCTACTTTTCTCTGGTCCTAAAATTTTTTTCAAGGGAACACAGACAATTGCAAGGATATAGAATAAGAAGAACCAAGTGCCAAAAAGGAAACTTGCCACACTAAAAAAAATAAAACAACAAAGTAAAAACATAAAGTAGAAAGAGAAGCTAACCAACTGAATAAGCCTATCCAGATAAACAGAAGCTTAGACACCAACAAAAAAATTCCAAGCCATCCTAAGAAACAGGAAGACATGGTCCAGTCTAATGAACAAACTGAAAACAGGAGGAGAGGCTGAATGTGGAACAACTAATCAAGGATGTCCAAATATCATGAATCAACTTAATGATGTGAAGGAAAAGATAAAGGATATTAAGAATACACTGGGGCAATATACTGAAGAAATTGTAAACATACATAAAAAAATAATGTATCTGATGGTAATGAATGGCACAATGCAAGAAATAAAAAATATGCTGGAAGCACATAACAGCAGATTTGAACAGGGAGAGGAAAGTATAAGTGATGTCAAAGACAGTACATCTGAAATCAGACATACTAGAACAGATAGATAAAAAGATAGAAAAAGTCCAGAAGTGAATCAGGGTTTGAATGATAACATGAAGCACACAAACATATGCATTACAGGCATCCCAGAGGAAAAGAGAAGGGAAAGGGGGCAGAAGGAATGTTGGAGGAAATAATGGCTGAAAAATTTCCAACCCTTTTGAAATGGACGTACATGTCCTGGAAGCACAGCTCACCCCAAACAGTATAAATTCTAACGAATCTACCCCAAGACATATACTTATCAAATTGTCCAATGCTAAAGACAAAGAGAAAATACTGAAAGCAGCAAGAGAAAAGAGATCCATCACATACAAGGGAAACTCAATAAGATTAAGTGCTGATTTCTCATCTCAATCCATGGAGGCAAGAAGGCAGTGTTATGATATAGTTATGGTGCTAAAAGAAAAAAACTGTCAGCCAAGAATTCTGTACCCAGAAAAACTGGCATTCAAAAATGAGGGAGAATTCAAAATATTCATAGATAAACAGAAATTAAGAGAGCTTGTCAACAAGAAACCTGCCTCCAAGAAATACTAAAGAGAGTCCTGCAGGTTGAAAGGAAAAAAACAAGAGACAGAGGGTTGGCAAAGAGTATAGGAAGGAAGATTATTGGTAAGAATAACTAAAAAGATAAAAAGAGAAATAAAAACAACATATGACATATATAAACCTAAAGAAAATATGGCTAATGTAAATAATGCTTTGAGAGTAATAACATTGATTGTTAATGGATTAAACTCTCCAATCAAGAGGCACAGATTGGCAGAATAGGTAAGGAAATATGACCATCTATATGTTGTCTGCAGAACCTCAACTTAGACCCAGGGACGCAAGGAAGTTGCAAGTGAATGGTTGGAATAAAGGGTGAGAATAGGTGTATAATATCAGACAAAATAGATTTTAAATGCAAAACTATTGTAAGAGACAAA